>JAOTAV010027518.1:0-21035 GCA_026546445.1 Cyclargus thomasi
ACAGAAATACTCAAATACAGAACCTCATGATATCAACATACTATTTAGTAGCGCAAAGTCAACAAGTCGTTTCATTAATATATGCTTTTATGTAATGTAAAAATGAGACCTATATATTTATTTACATTATCAGTTACTAGTTTTCTCTTAGTTTGCTAATTGTATAACACTTTTTTATAAATTACGAGAAAAAAGTAAAAAATCTGTGTATGAATTTTAAGTTTTACCAGGCCATATAGGAATTATTATCATCTAAATATAAAACTAGTTTGAAAGACTTTCAACAGTAAACATATGATGCAGTACATCGGTCAAATAGTACTTCAATTTGAACAAACTGTCACGTATTGAAAACAGAGTTGTTTTCTTCAAGATAAATTAAGCTGTTTAAACTTTGTTTGGCGTCCGTTAAATCGGTGGTAGTTATATAACAAGTAGGTAATAATAAATTTGAGACAGTGTGATATTCCTCCATTTGAAATGTCAAGTATTTTTAGAGTTGAAACTGTCTAATTTCACTGTTCTGTTTAGGTGTTAAAATTACGGGATTAGTTATATATATATATAAAATTTATCTGTGTAATTTACCTTTGTAAACAAAATCAAGGCCTTTCTTTTTGTCTCAATTGAATAATATTCTCACTAAACTAAATCATTCGGTGGTAAGTCATTCAACAAGTTCATTTCTGATAGTATGCGATTTTAATATGATTGGGATAGAGTGGTTAACCTCTCAATCATCTGATGAAAATTGGTAATCTCGCTTCAAGCGATGAATATTTCCTTGCTGACGACAATTCAACAACCAACAAATATGGTAAAATACTTGACTTGGTTATTTCAAATGAGGTTGTTAAGGTCTGCGAATGCTCTGACCCCTTGGTTCCTATCGATCCCTATCATCCTGGGCTTCTGGTACAATTTGACTCGGTTGTAATTTCTTTGTTACATCAGGCTCCCAGAACCTTATACTTGTATAATAAGGGTGACTTTGATTCAATTAATGATGAAATTTCTAAAATAGACTGGGGACGACAACTAGTTGACCTTGCCATTGATGACTCGGTGGAATTCTTTAATAATATTCTTTAATAATTATACACTTACATAATTCCTACATACCTCAAAAAATCAAGCGCAATAAGACCTATCCTCTTTGGTTTACATCACCGCTTATACAATTAATAAAAAATAAACATAAAACCTTCTTAAAAATGAAAAATAAAACAACCTATCGGATAAGCTATCATTTAATTTTCTTCGCGAAAAAATTAAATCTTCTGAAAAAGATTGTTACCTTAATTATTTAAAACTAACTGAAAAATCTATGCTAAACAATCCAAAACATTTCTGGACTTTTGTTAAACGACACTAACGCAATACCTAGCACAATGAAGTATATGGACCATATCTATACTACCGGGTAAAGCGTTTGCGAAGCGTTTTCCTCTTATTTCCATTCCACTTTTCTCCGTGCATCCCCGACTACAATCCCCTCTCGACCCTATGTCAATAATAATTTGGTCTCTGATATATCCCGCGTCGAAATCGAAATTGAGGAAGGCTTTGCAAACTTGACACTACTAATGCAGCGGGTCCTGACAACATACCACCTAATTTCTTAGTGCTTCCACTATATCTAGACCAATTTTAATTTTATTTACCAAGCAGCAAGTGTGCAGCGAGCACACTTGTACTGTTCCTAAAATTTGGAAACAAGCTTTTATTTCTCCCATAGAGATGGATGAGTCTCCTCTTATATCGAGAATCGTACCCAAGCCACTGTGCTCAACAATTTCATGTCTCGTTGGGCCCCCATTCCGAGTAGTGTGCCTCAAGGCTCGTTGCTCGGGCCGTTGCTTTTTATAATCTACATGAACGATATTGCCTCTTGCTTAAAATTTGCAGATCTATTGTGTTTCGCGGACGATATAAAAATTTATTCTATCATTATTGACGTGCTTAACCTCCAATGAGATCTTTCCAACCTTGAAAATCATTGTCTAATTAATAAACTTGACCTTAATCCTAGCAAATGTTCAATAATTACATATTCTCGCAAACGTTTTACTATAACCGCGAATTATTCACTTGCAGGCCAAATCCAATAAGGCCAAACTATGTTCGTGATCTCGGGGTTCTTCATGATTCAAAATTAGTTTTTGATATGCAGATTGAGGCGATTATTATTAAAGCTTCCATTAGGGTTTGTGATGCGAATATCAAACTGTTATATGTGTAGTGAAACGAAAACATTAAAAATTTTGTACTGCACATATGCATGTCAGAAGTCATCTTGAGTATGCCTCGCAGGAATTTCACATCCTACCACTCAAAAGTCGACGCGCAATTGCTGACCTTACTGTTAAATTGATGACGAGTGAGCTTTATTGTCCTCAACTACTTTCGAAATTTTCAATTAACGTCCCAATTAAATTCACAAGGTTCCATCCTCCATTATCTATACCCAGTGCCTCTACAAACTATCTACAGAACTCGTATGTTGTGAGAGTGAGTCGTAATTTCAATAAGCTATGCCAAGACTATGACTTTCATATATTTACTACAAATGCAATGTCGGCTAAAAAAAGTTTGAGTTGCAAATTTTTTAACAATATTAATCTGATCTCTTGAATTGTGTTCTGCAGTTAACATTAGGTATTTAATCAACCTTCAGGATTGCTTTTTCTTTTGTATATTTTAACCAATGAAATTATCTGTTTCGTATTATGACTGTTCACTATATTTAACGGTGAAAACTTGTAATTGGCTTTGTTCACTATTTTTCAGTGACTATTGTCATAACTTAGCTGTAAGTTTTCCATGTTATTAAATAAATAAATAACGCTTTTACTAATCCTAATAAACATTATAACATACCAATTTATCTTTGGACAGTAATTCCATATCTTTTTGCTGGACTTTCTTCTGTAGACTAGCAATAGTCTCCTTCAGCTGAGTCATGGCCACTACATGATCGGAACTGTTTGGGTCTATCAGCTCACCTGAAAACACACAATATAATTGAATAAACTTAACACGGAATTTAATAGGAATTTTGATATTTCATATGGAGTTTTTGCCAGCTCCGGCAAATAAAGTCAATTTTTTTTTTAATAAAAATAATCTACATTTTTTTGCAAAAGTACATAGAAAAGTAGGCTGCAGAGAAAATAAATTACTTAGACAACATACAATAGAATATTTTAGATTTTAAAAGCACTCAGGGGGCACTATGTTTAAGAAAAGACAGTGGAAGTTCAGTGGCATGAAAACTAGTACAGGCAAGCACCAAATAACTTAAAGGTGAATTCTCATTTGTCAGAAATATAGGTATGCGTCGCATTTCTTGATAACCTCGCACTAAATTTCGCAGATATAGTCCAGGTGTTTTATTATCATTTTAGAAGTGCATGAGGTGATATGTTTGGCATGTTTGTTGCTGAATGCTGACAAATGTGCGATGAGCTTTAAACTATACGCCGATGCCTGTACCAGTTTTGCTTACTGCTTTATGTCTGGCTTATAAATACAGATCGGATCCAATTAACTTACCTTGAAGAGGATTCAGTTTCGACTTCTTTTCAAGGGGTTGTGAATCATTATGATCATTGGAGTTCATAGATTTCATCATATCGGATTTGCGCTTGTCTTTATGACTGCTTTTTGACCTGTAAACATTGTTTTTAAATATACGAAAATATAATATGAATAAAGTTATACTATGGTTTGAAATTTTGTCAACTGACTTGTGGCTTCTATGCTTATGCTTGTCCACAGAAGAAAGGTGCTGCTTGGTTCTAGCCAGTGCTCTCTTGAGGGATTGAGTACATAGCCAACAAAGAAGCTTTCCATCAACCTGGTAAAATTTATAAAATGGTAGTAAGATTTTTTAAAGTATATATAGTAGAAAGTATTCTGAATAGATCATTCACCATATCCATAGTATTATATTACAATATGATGCATTTAAACTGTTTTGAATAGTAAAATAAAAAATATAATATACCTTTTTTTCGTCATGTCGATCAAATGCACACCTCTGCTTGCACTGCTCACAGGTAAGAGCAGGACCAAACTTGCGCTCAGAGTTAGTACATCGTTGACATTTATTACCTATAAATTAATAATAAACCTTGTCAAAGATGAGTTTTTAAAACACAAAATGATTAAAATAATAAACAGTTCAACATCAAAGCATAAAATAGTTTTTTATAAGAGAAGATGAATGAGATTTTAAAGTTAGTTTCATAAAAAGTATTTCAAAGCAGGTATCACCACTTAAATTTAATTTTTTTTAATATAATATTTAGGGGGCAAGCGAGCAGACGGGTTACCTAATGGAAAGCAACTGCCGTCGCCCATGGACACTCGTAACATCCGAAGAGTCGCAAGTGCGTTGCCGGCTTTTGAGGGAATAGGGAAATTGGGCCACTGGTAAACTTTCTCACTGAACGAAACAAATCTCAACGCCGTTTTTACGCCAGTTTTCTGTGAGGCTGTGGTATTTAATTATAACAAAATAGTATATAGTAGACCTCTGATAATCCGACAAACTTTATGCGGTGTCAGACTATCAAATTTGTCAGAATATAGACTCCTCACAGTAAGTACCTTGTTAAAGTTTAAGTACCATAAGATTTAAGACCTAGTTAACTACAATGAGACCTACAACATTTTTTCAAAAAAATTACCAATAAATGCTGCTATAATGTTGCAATATTCACAAGCTGTAGGCTTGCCATAAGCCTTCACATTTGCTTCACACTTTTTGCAGATTGAAGAAGTATTTGATTTACTGAAAAAAAGGGTAAAAGTTAAAAATGTTATTACAAATTATTATATTATCAAATTTTTGAATTCAATATTATTAATACTGTTATATCAAATTAATATTACTATAAAACTAGATTATCTTTAAACTTAGGAATATTTCTAAAATACTCTTACTAAATTTTATCTATACTAACAATATAAAGCGGGTAAGAAGCATTTACCCGCTTTATACACACAAATGTGTGTATGTTTGAGGCAGGTATTCTCTAAGCTACCGAATTAATTTTTAAAAAAATCACTATTAAAAGGGTGTTTTTTTTAATTGCTGTAGTCTTTTTTTATATGATATGTAAGGGGGCAAGCAAGCAGACGAGTTACCTGATGGAAAGCAACTGGCGTCGCCCATGGACAATCGCAATATCCGAAGAGTCACAAGTGCGTTGCCGGCCTCTATGAGGGAATAGGGAATGGAAATAGGGATAAAGGATTAGGGAAGTTGGGCCACTGGTAAACTCACTCACTGAACGAAACACAATACCGTTTACGCCAGTTTTCTGTGAGGCTGTGGTATCACTCCGGTCGAGCCAGCCCATTCGTGCCGAAGCATGGCTCTCCCACGGCAATGAGCATCTCTATTATGTATTTGATATTGGTAAATGTTTCATTGGTACATGCCTCCACCGGGATTTAAACCGGCACCCTCTCGAGTGCGAACCAAAGGTCTTACCCATTAGGCCATGGAAGCTTGTAGTCATTTTTTTTTAAATAAATAAGTTATTCAATGCCCAATATAGTGGGCAAGAGGCAGCTAGTTTGTTAAAAAAAATATTTTTTCTGAAAATATCAACCCCTCAATCATCAAACCTTGGAAGTCCAACAGTAATCATTTCCATTCACAACACGCCAGACATACTATAACTTTGAGGCAAATGTTAGCAATAGCTTATTTTATTTATTATTAATAGTAAGCAAATGCCCCTAATAAGTACTAGCAGTTTTCCTTGCATGAACAAGGAAAATATTGTTAGTTCAATCATAACTTATAGAAGAAAGCTGATTACATGATTTGGCAGCTTGTATACTGACCTTGTCTGTTGAAACTCGGAACGACAATACGTGCATTTCACAACAGGGAAAGAGCCACGGCATTCCTGAAACACCCATGAAAGCTGTGTCACACTTGACGTCATATAATAACAGTAAATTTTACAAACATAACAATAATTGTATATAAGGATTTTGAATATTTTATCAAATTATCATTTTTACCTTACAAAGCTGTTCGCCCGGTGAGAGTTCTTCGAAAGGATGTCTCGAAAAACAGCGAGAACAAGCAAATAGAGCTACAGATGCAGTGGAACTCATTTTATAAATTATAAACGATAACGTCCACTTAATGCACTTAAATCCGAAAAAAGACGAATAGATTGCAAATTTACAGAAACAAAACCGAAATAAAATGCAAAAAATAAGAAATTTTAATTTTAGAAATTATAGAAATGAGATGACGATTGACGAGCACGGAGCGACGAATGAATGAGTGTTGCCACTCGCCAATTTCAAAATTTAAATAATTTGATTGCCCATACAGGCTACAGCTGACATTGGGCTAACAAACCTCAGCTACATAACTGAGCTTAGAAAACCTAACCTAGCCCACGATGGACAATAACATCAAAGGAATCGGACATCAACGTTCGATCGAACGCTATAAAATGTATTTGGACGTTTGTTTGCTGGATAACAAGCATTCGGTAGCCCTTTGGACGAATGAACGAACGAAGACAACGAACCCAAACAAAGGGTTGTTTACCTTTATTGGTCTATGTATGTAGCTAATTTCATGACTGGTCACTCTCTCCGAGAACTCTCGGGCGAGAGTTTCGTGGCGGCTTTTTCCCGAGGGCCGAGGCTGACAGGTGAGATTTGGATGAGAGTTGAGGCAAGGCACGAGGCAAGGGTCCGGTACGCATCTCGCTGTATCTACCTACTATCTCGGCGAGCCTACTCCCGCCAATCCCGCCATAGTATTTTTAAGAAGTGTTGCCAAGAAATTAAAGTCTCGGGCTTTTGAGGCCTAGACCCCAATGACTTTTGCTTTTGGCCTAAGGACTAAGGAGCTTCTAAAGTGTCCGGATCAACTGCCCCACAAAGGTCACATGATTTTTCAAATATAATGGAGTCTGTACACTCTTGCCGAGACACAGTGAGACCGCCCGAGTGCGAGAGTGTAAATAATTATGCCTGACGCCTCGTCTCGCCTGACAGCCGCTTGAGAAAATTTCGCCACGAGACTCTTGCCCGAGGGCCGAGTGCTATCGGCAAGAGTGTACAGCCCCCATTATATATTTTTTGTCCGTTCGTTCGGCGAAGGCGATATTAGCGTTTCGACTTGCGATTTGCGAACCAAGTTGGTGGCAAAATATTGATCGTGTGCTATACTTTGAAAAACGGCGTGTGCGGTGTGGATTGTGATTTGTGGTATGGATTTGACATTCTTAGAATATACTTTATTCTGTGCTTGACATTGACATCAATGCAATGATGCTGCTTAAAAATTTAAAACTTAAAAAAGTATAAACTTCAGTTTTGCGTCTTGGCTCTTGTTTCAATTTTTCAATCTTTGTTTTTGATCCTTCTCAACTACGTTTAAATAGAAATATGAAAGAAAGTTTATAATGACATCTTTAATAGTTATAACTTAGTGCAATCATTCAATAAATGTAACGGACATTTGTTTATAAACATGGCTATACCACCATTTCCTTCCCAGGAAGTGGCGAAACTTGTTCTTGGTAAGGCGTTTGGCGGGAGTCAAAAAACGTTGTCCTAACAGTCATAGCATTGGTGCTTATTTTGTTATTTTGATTCTAGGATACTTGGCAGAAGAGGATTTGATGACTGCCTATGATGAATTCCTTCAAGCTAGCCCTTATTTAGACGCCTTCAGTAATGAATACGGGAGAGTGTTTATGACATCGTTAAAGAATATTCTTGCAGAATACATGGCTATCAAAATATATGGTAACTGTACCTATGTTCTGTTATTCTATAAACACTGCAGAAATTTAAATATCACATTCTAAGTGTATTATTTTTTTTATTTTGTAAGGGCAAACTTACTTAAAGCTTCTCTATTTGTTGATAAAGATCTCCTAAATATCTATGTAGATTATCAACCTTTTTCTATGTTTGTTTTCAGTTGAGTCATGTAAGCCAATTGCTTTAAGAAGGAAATTGATGCAATGTACTAACCTACTAGAGGTTGTAAAACTTTTAGTTGCTTTAGTGGATGTACAGAAGACTAATTTTCAAGAAAAACCCAGGTATGGCTATTCTATTGAGATAAAGAAACTGGCAAATTAAACCACATTTAAATGTTTTTTTATTAATAAACCATTTTATTAATTAAATGAGTTATGTCTTAATTAATATATTATAAAAAATGAGATATTGAGATTGATATACAAAGATGAAAATTCCTTTAATTGCAGTATAGTTTTAGAGAACTTGAATGCCATATGAGTACATTTCAGTAATTCATAGTTTAAAGTATGATGTATTCATTGTTTATAGGGTGTTTAAACAAAATGTATCAAAGGTGCCTACAAGCTGTGACAGCTGTGGTTCAATAGACACATTTAGCTGTGTATGTCATTCTGTGAATACAAATACAAGAAGCCATGCTTGTGATGTCGACACTTTAGAGAGTTCAGTAGAGACCACATGTTTAGCTGACTTACCAGGTATGTTCTGTTGTGTTACACATATATAAAACTAAAGTTGAAAAGGCAGCAAAATTTATTTACATATTCAAAGTTGCTTTGGTTTTTGGATACTTATATAATTGTCTTCTGAAACAAGGACAGAATTTAAAATTAGATAATTAAAATTACAGGAAATGCAGTAGCCAAAGATGTTGAAAAGGAAATTTCTACAGTTGAAAATAGTTTAAAGAAAAGTGAATCAAACATTAGCAAGTCTAGTGTTGTAGAAAACGCACAATCAAGAAGCAATTCAGATCAACACATAAACAGTGTTACAAGTAGTACACCAGAAAGTAATGCTAATTTGTGCCTACCACATGCAGCTCCATCAATGGTAATTTTTCAATTAACTGTTATTATTATTGGATTGTAAGTAGTAAAGCATTTTTTATAATCGGTACTTATAATTTTTTAAACATGAAAAAAATTACAAGAAGATAATACAACTAAACTGTAAAATTTCATTTTGGTTACTTTTCTGAGTGCAAGTTATTTATAACTAGTATTGTCTGCATGAAAATGATTTATCTTACAGGAGCATTTTATCTTTTCTTTCATTCTAAGTCAGCTAATACCCTACCTGTATATGGAACCCTTCATATGTGAGTCCACCTTGCACTTGGCTGATTTCTCATTATCATTATAGCCTCTCTGTGATTTTTGAAATTGAATCAGTACTTTTTGAGTTCATTCATAGCAAACATACTGAAATACAAAGATACAAATCTTTTGTCTTTATTAATACTCTGAGATTTATTGTGTATAATTGCCATCTATTAATAACTATTGATATTTTTGTAGCAAACAAGTACAGAAACACCAATACAAAGTATTGAGGAATTTAATACAATACTGAGCAAAGTAACTAATGCTAGCAATAATGCAATGACTATTCCAAGTTCAACATTACTTAATACATGTGGAAAGTCTACTAAAGGTGTTAAAGAAGGTTTGTTTAGCATTCACATCTTTGCACTTGATATCTTTCTATAATCACAATAACAAGTTTAAAACTTAAAAAATGTATTATTTCAGGCATTACAAAAGATAGAACTCATGGTCATAATGAAGAAGATGTAGTAGATTTAAAGTACGTATTTAAATTTCAATATATTTTATTTATTTAATTAACTTGTTTGGATATGAACTAGTGATAAACTAATTCCTTTGAATTCTCTTTAGAATTACTTATGTAGTTAAATAGTGAAGGTATAACCTAAAGTCCATAACCTTTTTTGTTCAAGGCCTGCTGCCTTTATTTTAAAGACCTTGTACAGTTGTGTAAATACTTTAATCACTAAATAATAAAAATTTTCCAGGAGATGTCGCATAAATAAGAAGTTGGATCAAACAAAACAGCTATCCCAAGAAAATATTCTAGTATCCTCTTCTGATCCTCCGTCAAGCAAAGAAAGTCCCGTGTTGAGTGTAACAGATGATAAAAGTTGTGAGCAAAAAATTAAAATAATATCAGATATAAAAGTTCACAATAATCCTTACACTAAAATACCACCAATTATTCAATCTACTACTAGTACTCCATTAGTACAGATGCAAACTCTTTACATAAATGGAACATGTGCATATAAGAATAGCCAAAGTGGAAAAAACTTCAACTACACAAAAGATGAGATTATGGCTATGCCTACAATTATATTAGTCCCTGCATCAGGTAATACATATCAGAATTGAAAAAAGTTATGCTTGTTATTACTATTCAAAAATTGTACTTTAACTTCCAATTAATTTTACAGGTTCTTCTAGTAACCCACAAATAGTGACGCCAAAGTCTACAGAAATTGTAAATACAATTCATTCTGAAACAGAAAAATATCTTATATCTCCTTGTATACCACGAGTGCCACCTGTCATTAAGCAAAATATGGAATCGGTAAAAGCAGATCATGAAAAAACTTTAGGTCCCGAAAATATGCATTATGCAACAGTTGCTGCATCAAAAGTAAAATCATCTAGTGTACAAAGTTCTAAAATAGAACCAAAAGCTATTCCCAAAATAAATTCAAAACCTTTAAGTATAGATGTTAACCCACAAAGTTCAGTTGTTGACAAAGTTACTAAAGCCCTAAACCTTGACCCCATTGATGATAAGAATAACATTGGTTTAGTCAAGACTGTAGATGCTATATCTGCATCATTACCAAAAGAACCATTGGGTAATGTTCTTCATAAGACTAGCACACCAAATTCTGCACCACCCTTAAAAAAGGCATCGTCGACTCCTCGTCGCACATCCCACATTAGAGTTTTAGACTTTACAACACCGAGGCGAATTCTAAACGAAAATAGCACTGAAATTAATATGAATGAACCTGTAATTTCTCAACTAAACACAGTTGTAACCCCACATTGCAACATATCCTCTAAATATGTACCTGATCAAGAAAGAAGTAAAAAAAACATAGATGAAAATGCTCAAACTAAGATTCCTATAGATAAAAAAGTTAAACCAATGAAGAAATCGAATTGGGATGCAGACCTTCGTGCACTTATTGGCCAAAATGATGGTAATTTAGTGGATAAGTATGAAAAAAGTCGGGAAAAAAGTGTGAGTAAAGAAAATAAAGCAGAAGAAAATGTTACTTCTGTAAAATCACGTTCTAAAAAAACCAATGTAATAAATTCTAAGAGAAACGACAAGGATGTCTCGTCTACCAAAAAAAGTAAAAAAAAGGCGAAAGAAAAATCGTTAGAAATTAAACCACAAACCTCGGCAAAAGTTTCTACGAATGTAAGTCCGCATTGCGCTGTCAACGAAAAGCCTACGCAGGATGATCCCAATAATCATGTAAACCATCAAGTCGAACAATCTGATACACCAGAAGCAGAAAGGCTAGCATTGCAAAATGTGATCGGGGCGAAATTAAATATATCTGAGTTACTGGAAACGCCATACAAACAAGCACTGTATGACATACAAATGGAAACACCTCGATTCTTAGGGCCCGACATTCCCGATGAACCTATGTCGGACATAAAAATAATGAACATTCCTACTCCGCGTTTTTTCGATACACCAAAAATTACGCAGGCTACACCTTCGTCGTACTCCTCGCGACAAACGGACTATTCGAGTGGTGGGTCGTATTATAAGCCAGACGATCAAGATTATATTCCCATATCTGAAGTTTTAGAGTGTGCCATAACTGTTTGTGCTGAAGATACTCAAGGCAAACCGGCGAATAAAGAAAATGACCCAGAGTTCATTTCCGAAAAGTCTCGTAGGCCTGTAAGAAAGTGCACAAAGAATGTATCGTATCGTAAAAGTAGTAGTACAAAAACAAAAGAAGATGATTCACCAAAAGATGTCCACAATGAACCCGCAAAAAGAAGAGGCAGAAAGCCATCTGCAAAAGCAACACCTTCAAGAAAATTAAAATCTGACGCTCCATCTGTAAATTTAAAAGATAAATTGAATTCACCAGAGAAATTAGAAACTCAAAAGAAATTAAAAATTGTAGTTAAGAAAACACCAGTAAAAGATTTGCCTATCAAAGGAAGTCAAAAACTAGTCGTCGACTCTAAAAAGCTTTGTGCAACTGAAAATAAAACTAAAAGGAAAATAATTAAAGAAAAAGTTAACACAACCGTTATTGCGGTCGCAGCCCCAACAAAGTCGCGTAGAAAATCTGCGACACCCAGAAAACTCCATTGTACAAAATCATTCAATTCGGATAGTAGTGAACTTAATTCATTAGACTTATCAAAAAATAAAGACGAAATTACGAAAAATGCAAAGAATTTGGGAGTGCAGGATTCTGATAGCGAACAGCCGCCTTTAAGATGGTCAGATGATGGATCTCAGGAGGCTAAATCAAAAGATGTCTTAAAGGCCACTGGCAGTCAAAATGAGGATGAGGATATAGATAACATAAAAAAGTATATTGAAAGTTGTGCTAAATCAAGAAGTGGGAAAGATCATCAAAATAAATGTAAGGTTGAAACGAAAGCAAATTTCGACGTCGAGACGGCAAAAATTATAGAAAGAGATTTGCTAGATACCCCACCACGAGTTGCACAGTTGCAAACTATAGATATTACACATAATGAGTCTAGTAAGCCAGAAATTACAGTAATACCTCAAAGTAATAATAGTAACAGTAGAATTGACGATAGTGGCAATAAAGAATTACGCATAGATTTAGATGAAGATATAGAAGAAGTAGAGTTATCCGTGAGCAATTGTGATGAAGGAAGCGAAAATCATTTTTCATATGTGTACAATGAAACCGGTTTCATACAAAATAATAACTTGTGTAAATTAAAAGATAAGTTCTGTATGGAATTATGCATTGAAGATGACATATCGATAAGATTGAATGCGACTGCCCTACACACTGTGTTCGAACAAGATCCTGGAGATTTTGTGGTCGATGAATCATACGTCAGGGAGACGGCCACGGCTATAAGTTCGATATCAAATATTGAAAAATTGTATACTCCAATGAAAAGTGCACGGAGCCAATACATTGACATTTTTGACTCCACTTTGACTAGTTTAGATACGCCACTCAAAAAAGATGATGCCAAAGAACCTGAAAAAGAGCCCGACGATCAAGTGACAGAAATCGTTTTGGAGATTGAAAGCGTACAATGCAAAGATAAAATGGAAGCAAAAAAGAGGAAGAGGAGTCTCAACACTGCCAATGAAACTGAAAATGCAAAAAAGCTAAAGTCTGAAACTCAGGAATTACTGAAGTCTGCTAATATCCAGAATATTGACATTGAATCCGTGCTAAGCAAGTTACATGGACCTTAGGGTGTAAGATATTTAAGTAATTTCGTCTATTTAATAATATTGTGTATAAGACTACTGTTTATATGTAAAATATAACTCGCTTTTGTTGATAGCGTTGTAAATAATATATTCTTGTTTATGTGTTAAACGTGTATAGAGTTATTGTTGCCATTTGAAACCAGTTCACCTTTTGAAAATGAAGATTGTTTAAGAAACTAAAAAGGAGTACGTATTAAAAGAGTCCGTGTATGACACGGCGCTGTAACCGCTTTAGAGTTTAAAGAAATTTAAGCAGATATTCGAAATGTTGCAAAGTCGGAAACTAGGCAAAACGAAAATGCTGGAAGGAGTTAGTGTCTTAATTTTAATAAAAGGTAACCTTGCAACATTTTAGTTTTCAGTTTCACGTATTCTCGACCTTTTCGCAGATTTATTTAAATCAGCAAAATCAGCTTGACGTTTCGAAACTTCTCTATGGTTTTGTGAGTATCTCCCACGACTTAACTTGACATCTGGCTCGAATGACGTTTCTTCTCAGTACTAAAAGTTTTATATGTTACCGGCAATGTGTATAATGAGGTATTCTTTGGAATGCCTAATATGCTTAGACAATGCATTAAATAGTTTTCATTTTATATATTGTCTAGCTATTCTATAGAATACCGAATCTGTAACCGGCAATGTATGAAAGTATGAAATCCTTAATTATATACTTTATTATACATATTATTTATAGTTCTATAGGTAGTCTATACAACAGTCAAACGTTAACCGACTTCATAAAAGGAGATTATCAATGCGAGCTGTATATGTAGGTTCCGCTTCGCTTCAGTCAGGGGAGTTTTGGAGTTCTTCTTTAACTTTGCCTCGTTTCCACCTTAGCTTCCTGACCTGACCTATCCGAGCTGCTCTGACATAAGAATCAGTTACGGAGGTTTTAGGTAACAATGTAATTTTAAAAAATATTAAAAAATATTTAATAATATTTTTTAGGGGTGCCGGCCAAAATGTAATTATTATGTTAAATACGAACCCCTTTAATCAGCCCATAATTTCGGTTTTCTTAAATTCAGGCAATTCGATTCAAAAGGCCACCCTTTAATCATACTAACTTAGTCTAAGTTCAGTTTATTTTACACTAGTATATTACCGGGAAAACAGTAGGCATTCTATTATATAATGCCTAGGCATTTCATAGATTAGGTAGGCAAAGTATGTAATTAATAATGATATTTATAATTTTTCATACATTGCCTGAATGCAACCGGAATTCTATACATTGCTTAGGCATTGTATAGAATGCATTCGTTTTACACATTGCCGGTAACATATATTTTTTGTGATTTAAAAAATAAATTAATATTTAGCAATTATAAAGAAAAATCATAATATGATGCTTATTGACTACATACTTTCTTATTTTAATCAATTCATTATTGTGCTTTGAGAAAATATACCCCATATTGCAAGTTGGCAATCAAAAGAAAGTCCTAGGTCTTATATAAATCGCTCCAGCCGTTTAGTATCAACAGACATAACTCTAGACATAAATTTCCGCCTATATTACGCTACAGGTGTCGACGCGCCAGGTGAGATCGGGGTGCTGCGCGGGAAAGTAGGAAGGGGGTGACGTTTCTAGTTCAGTCGCGGGAGTTCTATGCTTTTTTGCCGAAATACACCATTAACTAGTTGATTTATTCATAATATTGTCTTTAGCTCAACTTTTGATTAGTGAAAAAATCATGTTATATTGGTTCTGGTATCCGACTTTGCTGACATACCAATACAATTTAAAAAATATATGCAACTGCTGATTCGTCGTAAATGTACATTTTATTATATAACGCGTGTGTGAACATGCGCGCATTGTACATTTTATAATGATGGGATTGATCATTTGGCAATAAGTACTAGTTTTCTTGGCTTGGAATACAAAAATGGCCCTAATTCAGTATTTTTTAAATGAATACCTAGCTAGAAGGCTAGGTAATTAGCCTAGTCTTTTCAAGTTTGAAAATATTATTTTCGCTAGACAATATCTAAAATTGACTGTATTTTCTTAAAGTTAAAAATTATGACTTAATGGAAAATGTTTTCAGTATTTCTAAAAAGTAATTTAAGTTATTCTAAGTTTCAATGGTTTGACTTCTTTTTGTCTAGAAAAATTAAGCAAATATATTGTTGCCATCTTTTGAAACTTATGTTCAGAGTCTAAACTCTTAAATATCAAGGTACATTCTCGTTATTAATGTTGGATAAAATGTTGTACCTAAAATGTTCCAAGTTTTTATACATTATACTGAATGGAAGAAGAAGTATAATATTGTTTTTTTTAATATAATAATTTTAACGTTATAAGCAAGATTCCTATAACGTGTACACAACTTGCAATGTTTTATAAGGACCAAGAAGCATATCTCAGCACAGCTAAGCAAAATTCTCGAATTAACAATAATAACTTAAGTTACGAAGCCGTTGGTATTTGCATAAAAGCGGGCGCTATAAAGTGGCAAACTTACAAAAATAAAATATATTAATAAAAAATAAATTTGTCGATCATTATCATAATATCATATAGGGTTATGGTTTGTCGCATCACTTTCATACAACGCGGTTTTCAAACGCATACCGTGAGAGGGCGTTGCGAAAGTGTGGGAGTCGCCGCGCCGCAGCTTTTCTCATTAAATTATTTAGAAAACGAGCGAAACTAATTCGACGGAGAGGGCGGGGCGCACATGCGATTGTTATGGTATTCCGTTTAATTAGACTCAATTAGAGGTTATCGCGACACCAGCGGCGCGAACCGTTCATTACTCATGTTAATTCCAGCCGCTAATCTCATAAAAATATCTCGATTAATGCGATTTCAGAACACTACGTATAGTACGTGAGGAGAAGCTATTAGGCAGATACCCAGAATTAACGTTATTTCTACACGATTTAATGGAACCGATAAGGTAATGATTGCGAGATTACAAGTCAGAAGTTTGGGACCATCCATAAAGTACGTCACACAAATATCATGGTTTTTGGGGAGGGGTACCTCCCCCCTCTTGTCAGGTTACATTTCATTGTTACATTTCTGAGGACCTCACCTGCCTATTGTGACGTCACAAAATTTGCAATTTTACACCTAAAATTAAAATAATGATTGAAACTACAGTACTAGTCTATATTATGCTACAAATATTTAAACCTTACGGTATGAGGGATCGATGGCGACATAGGTCAGGTTCTTTCTATAAATAATATTTCAACAGGTTGGTAAATTATTAAAAGGACCAAGCAGGTAAATAAGTAACATAATTATTTTGGTACCTCACCTACCTTACCTGGATAATTATGTTACTTATTTACCTGCTGGGTCCTTTTAATTTACTAACCTGTGTTGGTAAATTAAATTTTTAATGATTTGTCAGAACTAAATAAAAACTTCTTCGTAACCCCAAATTATTTTCTTATTATATATTCTATTCTATGTATTATTATCGATTAATATTGTTTTATATATATTTATCTGTGTATTTCATGTAGTTTCCTCATCTTAACTCTCGTCTTCGTTCTTCAATTTAATTTTAATTTAGGTTGCTCGGTAGAAACTGCTTCCAGCAGTAAGCTCGCCATTTCGGACATATATTTTTATTTTTTTGCTTTTGCATTTGTGACTTTTTTGTACGAAGAAAGTGTTTTTTTATCTATTTATTTTATTCAATTTGACAGTTTCTTTTCTTGGATGTTTGTCCGCCAAATATGAACACTGCTGAACGGATCTTGATGGGTAGGTAGGTAGGGTACCATAAGGGTAAGTAGCTGAACTTAGATATTAATATTTTACTAGAGGTCGCTCTGTGGTTGAAATTTGATCATAAATATTTCTCTGACTTCAATTTGTCTTAAAGGTGTCACGTCGTTACCAGGCCATTAAATTAAAAAAAATTACAGACCTGTATGATTATTGTGTCATGTTAAAATATTGTAGTGTTTTGTGCGTATCGTTTTATTTATTGCAAGAATAAAGCATTTTTTATATTGGTATTTACTCGCGTCTTCTTCATATCAGCTATAACTGAGAAAAATTTCATGCTTTTACATCTACGAGTCTTTAGTAAAAAAAGGGGCACAAAATTTTCCGCTCGCGTATTGATATATAGATATCGATTACAAGCTCCCGTCTGATTAAATATACCTAACTTTTGAATGTCCTAATTCCACTCGGGTAAAAGCTAGTTTCTGATAAAACGAAGTAAATCGAGAAGTTTTTCCTGCGAACTTAGATTCAGGACGTGCATTAGGCGAATATTTATAAGAAACCCAATTCCATCCGGGGCCATAACCTAGACCAAAATATACGGCAGTACCCCGGGTTGGGGTGTCGCGAACTGGGTCACGACTCACGGCTGCGGGCTCCTGACACAAATAGCGTCGCATCTCGCCACGTGGCCCTCCCCTTCGCGCCCCCACCTCGCCCCGCACACGCCCGCAAAGGGGGGTACTTGCATGCTACTTGAGATACCCCGTTATTTTTGTGCAGCAAAATTTTACGACTTTTTTTAAATTCTTTTTTTGAATTTTGAAATTGGAAAATTGGGTTTATATAGAGTTTCACTGCTCCGCTCCGCAACTCGTATGCGGGGAGGTATTTTCTACTTGAGAACCACTCAGTTATTTTCTTGTGCAACTATATAAGCAATTTGTAAAATTCTTTTTTGCAATTACAAGAGACAAAAGGAAATTACGCATTTACGTCTTCGTGATGTACTTTAAAAATCGAATACATGCCACAGCTTCGCGGTTGGTTCTATAGTGACGTTATTTTTGTGTAACTATTTAACTATTAAAAAAAAACAATGCGATCCTAAACTATAGTCCTAGGTATCGCATCTCAGTAATTTCGTTAATTGGAAGTTTTTTTTCTGAAACTGCACTATGTGACCTGTTTTAGAACCGTTTGCCTTGAATGCATCGAGCAGGGACGGCGTAAGCCCTACCAGTGCACGGCGCAAGATCCTTTTGGCTCCCTCTGACTTTAATTCAAATGCCCATAAAAAATCGGCCCGGAATCCTTTTTGTACAGCGTGCGGCGGCGCCCAGGGCGGTCGCCCATCGTCGCATCCCCTAATGCCGCTACTGGCACAGAGCTTTTCATTTCTGTAATGCTTTGGCTACAAAACAACTCACAGAACATGGAAGTAAACACATAACTTTGTGTCTAAGTGATAACTTTATCAAAAAGTTCGCTTTGTCTGCCCTTATAATACATTATACATGTTGAAACAAAAATAAGTAATAAAATTTGAGGGCGTGTGTGTGTGTTCCCTTTATATAGTTTACTGTGAAAGTAACAGCGCTGAAAACGACAATTTTTTTTGAGATTTTTCATTTTATGTTGCTGAAGCGCTCGCCCATCCAAATTACGACTTTTTTTAGTTTTAAGTGGTTTAAGCTGCTTTAAAAGTTAAAGTCTACGAGAATCTATGATAATGCTACAAGAATCTACGACATATTACTGATGAGTTTTCCTACGGTTTCTCCTAATTCAATCTCCGTGTATTCTCTGTAACAATATAAGGCTGGACTTCACACCCAGAATAGCGTTCTGAGTTCAGATCCGGAAAACGACGATCAATCTGAAAAAATCATACAATCATAGAGTGATTGTATGATTCTTTCAGATTTAAATTTATTACTTACAAGGAACGCGAAAATATGTACAAAAATCTTTTATAGGATTCCCATCTCTACGTGAAATACCTAATTACATAATTATTAAGTAATTAAAATTATTATTTTTTAACAAAAAATTAAAACCGACTTCCAAAGAAAAAACTAAAATAGTACAAAAGAAACTAAAAAGTATTAAATAACATTTATTTTTTAATAGTGCCTGTTTCATAATTCGGTGAGGCATCAGCCTATTTCCGTACACAATCTTCATTATTTTAAAGTCGGTCCCAGCTAACACTTCATGATTTGTCTAAATTTAAATGTTTATCTAATATTCTTAATCACTACCTCTTTAACAATATTTTGTCGGCACCGTTGTATGCAAACATGTGAATCTACACAAGCGTCATACGCACCGCTTTTCGTAAAATGATTGTACAATTCTATCAGGAAATGCGGCGCTTACGGTACTGACAAATTTGCGATCAATAGCCGGGGAGGCGAGAGTGCTATTTTGTAGTCACTCGAGTGACGATTTTAGACTGTAAAGCCTAAAGCATTAAGTTGATTGTGACATACAATATCTGGGAAGCTTGGTTACGGAAATATGAGGTTTTGTTTTCTATGTTATTACAGACTTACCTTACCTTTAAATTATGAGTGTTCTTTATAAAAGCATTCTTTGGTGTATTTTTGACACATCATATATAATATTTTTCAATGCTTAAAAATAACTGTTTTCTAACCCCCTAACTTAGAAATCTGATTTTTATACCATGATAACTATTGAGATGTAGAAAGCCTTTACTAGCAAAGTAAATCTTAAATCCCCCTTTTGTTCTCCCCTACTAAAATATTAGTAATAGTTAAGGTAATCATCATCATGGCTCTAATGAAATAATAATGCCCATTTTAGATACGTCAACGAAAACCATTTTACAAGATATAAGAGATTATGAACAGGAACTTCAAAAGGTAAGTATTCGTAAGATGACCTCTGTGGCTCAGTTAGTAAGCCGGGGGTCACGGATTCGAATCCCAACAAGACGGAGCAAAATTTTTCAATGTTCCTGGGTCTTGGATGTATAATGTGTATTATACCATAAAATCTTGAATGTGTGTAATAATTTAATTTATGATAATTTTCATTTGAATGTAAATGAATATAAATGACTTTAAACAAACAATAAAAACCAATTTCCACGGCAAAATAATATTTAGGTGAACTAAAAAGTAATGATTCTTATTCTAAGTTAGGTTCAGGGCCAATACCAATAACAATAAGAATTATTTTTTTATTTTTCACCTGATGACTTTTTCGAAAGATTTCAAGAACATTCTACAAAAAAAAATCTTTTTTGCTGTGTAAAAGAAAGTCCATTTCTAACCATGTCCGTAAAAGTGGTGATCTCATAATGCGATCCATGAGCATTCGCCTCAACGACTAACAGGAGTCTGTCAATGCATCAATGATAATAATATATATACTTTAATATACATATATACTTCTTTACATACATATACATATCTACTATCTACTACTTTATATTATAATTAAACGTGTTATTGTGAGTTGTGACTAATATTACCTTCACGCTAAAGATGCTTTTCAAATTTACAGAAAATTTAACATATTATTTTGGTTAAGAGAAAGTTTAAATATTGTATACGTGTATTGGAAAATGTTTTTAATTGATTTGGGGCCTGTTTCACCACTTGCAGATATTCTATTCATAACTTTATTTGACAGATGATGTATAGAGATACTGTCAGAAAATCTTTGGATAGCCTAACAGAAACCTTACCAGTAAGCGGTGAAACAGGCCCTAAATACATAATATATTAATAGAAGGTGTTAATAGTACCGCCACCTAGTGTCGGTTTACCGCCTAGTTGGTCGACGATATATATAGATGGCGTTAGACTGACAGCTGCCTCGCGCTATCACTAGCACGCGCCTTAGTCATTTGTTCAAGCATTACAACGCATCTTGCTCCCGCGTCAGTAGTACTGCACCGGGGACGACGCCGGCGCCTTCCCCGAGGACTCAACACGACCCTATCGACCAACAG
>JAOTAV010027529.1:0-21032 GCA_026546445.1 Cyclargus thomasi
CCCACTGGTTCTCACCCCCCCACCCCACGATGTTCCCGAAAACGTTCTATTATTGGAAATAGCTCGTAAATTGTGATATTGAATGCAATTTTTTATACATTTTTTATTAAGAGAACATTTTAGTATACTTTTCATTTATTTCCCTATTTCTACCCGACTATGTTTGTTTTCTAGGAACTTACTTTTCATAATAACTCTGTTAAATACTTCAATCCTTTTAATTTTAGCCTCGAGCTAAAGAAATAAACATATTATATAAGGTTTAACAAAACTAAATTATAATGCTTTAAAAGGTGTGTACGAGTCTCTTGTATAGAGTTTGCTTACTTTTTTTACTTTTAACTTTTCTATGGGCAAATACATGACTCTGCGCCTTGCCTATACAAATCACAAAAGTCGTTTGTTCTTTCAGCTCAGAACTCAATAAATACACACCCTATAATAAAATCACTTTTTTATCATCCACTACAATAATTATGTATCACTTAAAGTATTTAAAAACCAAAAAATAATAATAAACCTTATTATTTTTTTGGTTTTTTAATACTTTAAGTGATTCTTGACATTATTAAAAACAGTACTAAACTTAACTTTAGTCCCACATTTGGTTAACCAAAGCAAATTCAGAACAGATACATACACATAGCCAGCACCTGCAAAACCTATAATAAAACATTTAAATTCAACACATCCAATAAGAATAGAGCTAAAGGCTATATTGTGTTGTAAAAGGCTCATGCCTTGCCAAATGTATGGCCTCATTTCCATAGAGCCCTTCCCAATGTTTTTGTAACTCGTAACATGTGCATAGTTATTCAAAGTTTAGGGTCTGACTGTAAACATTTTTCCTAAATACGAAATAAAATTACATCAATCCTTAATAGTTTTATAAAGATTTGATCGTATTGTTAAAATTAATCAGTTTATTATTTTTCATTTTTTTCCAATGAAAAAACTTAAAAATAGATTTTGCCTTCGGAGAGTAATGCTTCGGCACGAATGGGCCGGATCGACCGGAGTGATACCACGGTCTCATAGGAAACTGGCGTGAAACGGCGTTGTGCTGTCGTTCAGTGAGTGATTTTAGCGGTGGCCCAATCCCTTATCCCCTATCCCTATTCCCATTCCATATTAACTCATAAAGGCCGGCAACGCACTCGCGACTTTTCATATGTCGCGAGTGTCCATGGGCGATGACCGTTGCTTCCCATCAGGTAACCCCTCTGCTCACATGCCCCCGAAATATCATTAAAAAAAGATAGATTTTTACTGTTTACTACTTCTTTATTCGTCTGTATCGATAGAAAATAAAACCGAAAAACAACAAAAAATGTGACTAAAAAGGCTTTTAAAATAAATAGGTCCTTCCTGTTATATTATCAATCTGATAAGTAGGGAATAGCTGTACTGTTCTGACGTTTATCCATACTAATATTATAAATATGAAAGTTACTTTCTGTTTATTTGTCCGTACTGAGCTTAAGTGGGAGAGTAACATATTAGGCTTCTTTTGGTCTCAAAGAGGAGAGACTTACAAGAATATTCGTAATTTACGTATTTTTCCAATTCCACGCGAGCAAAGCCAAGGGTAACTAAAAAGCTACTCTCCTAAAAGGATTTCTAAAATTCTACTCCCCTAAGAGAGCTCAAAAAGGCAGCACCTCTCACGTGAACGAAGCTGCGAGTGAAAGCTATATCATAAATATGATGGCGTGTAGAAGCTCGCTTTGGAATATGTAGCACGTATGAGCATTGCGCGTTGTCTCATATATCATTTTTACGCATATTTACGACTTGAGGCTTAAAAAATATCCATAATTGCTCGAAACAAGTGATAAAGTATGATCCTCGTGTTATCCGGCGACCTACATATTATATTTTGCAATTACAAACCTCGTTCTCTTTCAAAATTAACTATGTAGGCCATCTCCAGTGTCACCTTCAAAGCTTTTTGAGAACTCGTAAAATATGATTCAATTTAATCGGAGCTGTAGCGGCGTTAGGTGGGGCGACGCTAGGCGACCGCCTTAGATGGTAAAATTGGGCATGCCAATTTCTTGAATTGAAGGTAGGGGGTGTCGCCCAGGGCTCTGGTGGACTAAAGCCAGCCCTGAATCAGAGCTTATTCAAAATTAAGTAAGTTGAGAATAAAGGAAGTAATTTCATCATTAGAGTTGTCGAAACAGTTTAGCTCCTAGTTTAAATTAAGTTTTGGCATAAGGATAAAAATATAAGTTTCAACCAGCGACACAGTTTTTTGGAGCCAAATGGTGTGTTGTGTGGGTTTGTGCCGGCCGCGCCGCTGCGACGCCGGGTTCAACGCCAAGCTCATTGCCAGCAGACACTTCGACTCGTTTTGTTTTTAAATTGCATTGTATTCTAGATTTGGATGCGTTGCTCTCAATATAATTGAAAAAATGTGGAGTATTAGGGCATAAAACTTGAAGTCAAGGAAAATGAGTTGCCTTTATCTCCTACAATGTTTTGAAGTTTAGCCAAGTATCTAAAAAGCTTAAGACTTTCAGGATTGTACTGCAAGGATCAGTATATTAAAATATCGCATTAAGTAGAGTCCTTTGCGTTTCTGGCCAAGCCTGGATTTATAAACAGCCGTTAAAGGCCTATGGGCGGCAAGGTATTAGCTCCTTCAGAACGTATTTTGTAGGTACACGGAGCGGTAGTAATAAAGTCGCCTACATTTATAAAATATGTGATTCCTTCACTGTATACACCTTATAACTATAATGTTCAAATTCTCTCTCTCTCACTCTATCCTCAACAAAACTAAATTCGTCGGCAATAAATAACATAATGTGATTGAAACCACAAAATTTCAATTATTAAGTTATCGCTATATTTACGAGGTCCGCAGCGTGGCGCGCTTGTTGCGGTTTACAAACATACCGGACATCATATTGTTAATGAGATAACAAATGTGTTTCAGACCATTAACACTGCTGAAATTGACTAGATTATTCAAACGCTATTTGTTTTATAGATGTTATAAACTGCTGAGCGGTAGCAATTTTTGAGTTGCTATTTGTGGCAAGCTGAAACCTTGTAATGTATGTCTCTTTTTAAACCCCAATACGGAACTGAAGACTTGGCTGGTGAGAAATGTTCCAAAAATGTATTTTGGAATCCAATTGTTTAGTAATAGCAAATCCTGTATTTTCAAGTTGCCACAAATACGTTCAAAGTTTGCAAGCAATTTTCGCAAACAATTTTTGCACGCGCCTGATAATGTTAAATTCAAGTTAAATCATTTATTTCAGACAATTCGTACACATTCCATATAGAAAAAAGATTACAAACCATTACATTAAATTTAATACAATTTCAATAAAAAGGAACAACTACATACATACACACACACTAAAATTAAGACCACAGAAAAATAATCATATAAGTGTATGCAATTGTGTCCATTTTATCATTAAAGGACAATCAGTGTACATTCGACTTGCAATAAGTCGTAGGTAACTGTTGAAGCTGCCGTAAACTCTCCTCATCAGGCATGCAGATCTTTTTCGCATTATTTCAGCAAAGCCGTCCACTCCGGCGTCTGCGAACACACCTGATGCGCTACAGAATCGCGGCAGCCCCATCAGCGCCCGGAGCCCAGTATTATATTGGACCCCGATTTTAAATCACCTGGCTTATCAATTTTTCTATTCTTTAAATATTTCACTACAAAATATAAAAAGAACATATTGCCTTAAATATATTTTTGGAATATTTTTTTTTATTTTAGTTAAAAAATGTAGGGTAGGCAGTCTCATCGGCCAGGTCTGCAGCGCTGTATTGGGGTGTAAATAATGTAATAGGAGAGTTGACAAGGTTTCAGCTTGTCAGCTCAAAATTTGCTATAGCTCTCAGATTATTCAGTGTGATTATCGCCTGACAATCAGCGCTTAGATTCTATTATTTGAATGCATTATTAAAGCATCGTTCGTTTACATTAATGGTGTTCTTGTGTTATATTAACGCATACAGCTGGGTATAAGCGAAGTTATAATACTATAAGGCGTGTATTTGAGTCACCTTCCTAGAGTTCACTATGAAAGTAGTAGCGCTATTTAAATTTAATTTATGTAAATTCAACGCGTAACGCTCTGGCGCTTGATTATAAAAATCACAAAATCACGCTGCCCTGAAACTTTCACAAAGTGTTCTATCGAGCAGCCTAAGGAATACTTACAATTTTGGTAATGTTTTGAAATTTGTTTTATGAATATAAATATCCTTTTGTTGAGTGTAAAGCGGAAAAGATACTAATCGGACGCGACTTACGGACGCGATGTAGATATGAACTGTACAATGTACATTAAAGTGTGCAAACTAAACGTAAGTGGTGGACGTTTGCTGTCAGCCACGTCTGACGTCAGTCGCAGACGTTTTTGTATGGACTATCAGCCGCGTCCGATTAGTTTGTTTTAGCCTAAGAACTAGGTCTCGATCGTACAAGGACCAAATCTGCATTAATGTTGCATATTAAAAGAGAAGTAATGGCGTAAGAATACTAACCTAGATTTCGTACTGATGCAAATCACCGAATTCCTCGTCCATATCAGTTATAACATACAGCCATAAAAAAGCCGTATAGTTTTAATGGACCAATAAAGTGAAGATACGAAGTTAATTCACCGTGCTCCTTGTAATTCACTTACGCTACTCCTCTTGTTTTAGTGTCGGTTAAAAATATCCACCTACGCCATTAATTATATCATAGTAATTAGTTTATGGTATAATCTATACCTATAAGTAAACAGTAAAATTTGCATGTCTGTACATTAAATATTTTTAGAAATTAATCAATATGGGGGCTTAGGAACAGTAATAGAACACAAATCTACAAAAAAAGTTGTCTGTTTGTACGCGCTAATCTCGGGAACAACTAGACGGACTTTTTTTTGTTTGATAGCTATTAGGTCTGCGCAACATATAGAATACTTTTTATTCCGGGAAAATGTAGGGTTTCCGCGTGATATACAAATTTTTGCGCAACGAAGTTGCGGGCATCAACTAGGACGATATAAGTGTACTGATTGGGTTCTCGACTTATTAACTACTTTTAATTTGTGTAAAACCTTAACCTCCTTTGGGCAAATAAACTTTTAAAAAAAATTATATATTTTTTTTTAATCTGTGAACCAAAAAATCCAAAATTGAACACACAGCTGCATCATATAAACAAGTTAATTGTAGCTGTTGTAGTCATCCTCATTAAGTACATTTTATATTTTGGTATTTGCAGCAAAATATTTATCCTGTAAAATTATGTTTTAACGCTACAGGATTCTGTGATTTTACTGTACAAAAAATACAAGATGACTGCGTTAAATAAATCAAAAACGGATACTTATAAATAAATATTTATTTAAGTTTTAATTTACACAACGTATGTATGGTAATGTGAAAATGTTTAGCATTAAGTAAACTACATACTTCAAGCTTCAACTTAAAAGCTTCAAATATTTAGGTACCATTTACTTCAATATAAGAGTCATTAGTTCGTTGATGTAGCCACAGTAAAGGTATGATACAGTCTGATGTGCACTCCCGCTTGTGACTTGTGACATGTGCTAGGGCTGCTTCTTCGTAGTACCTCTTTGATTACCTGACCGACAGTAGGTACCTAATGTTTTTTTTATTTATCTATCTACTTTTGGTATCTTCCAGGTTTTGTAATTGTTGCTAATACGCATTATATTATTTTTAAACGATTTTATTTAGTTTACCCGGTTCGTTTATTAATTTGGTGACTCAAATTAGGTAAATAAAATTTTCACCTCTTACCGGCAACTGATTGATCTAAAATTTGTTTCTCTGACATATCAAAAACGAAATAATATCCAAGTCCAATATGAATTCTCTCAATAATATCTACAAATTTTGCGGATGTATGTTTTCGATTCGAAATTATTATTTCTAATATACTCTATAAATACAATCTTGGATAGGTTTAATTCATGTCTAATATACGTAAACAAAAATTTTATTATTAATTTTTCATTGTTATTAATAATCATTTATCTTACCTTTCGGAACTTCTCGGTAATTTAAAAAATGTTAATTCGTGTGGTGCGTTAATGTTGCTTTTAGGCAACCATAAACAGCACGATTATTACACGATAGGATTTTTACGCTTATTATAATTTTCCATAATACTAATCAAACGTCACTCTGTATCATTCGCGACTGTAGCTCTACCGAAATTCTACCGAGATCGAGGCTCGTAGGTTTGACAGCTTTCCGGTCGTTTATATGGAGCGCACATTCTGTAATGCAATTTCTATTCTATTATTTATTTCTATACTTTTACAGAACTTATTTACAATCAATTCAAACTTACAATCTTATTATGACTAATATATACACACATACAACTAATTAGTTTCTCTTTTGCTTTAGGAACTATTTAAAGCAATTAGTCCAAAAGCGATCTAAGGTATGATAGAAATGACGACTAACACTCCGCAAAGAATGATTTTCGTCCGTATAACTCTGAAAAAGGAAAAATACTGATTTTAATATGTAATACGTTATTGTTAAAAAATATATAAGAAGTGCGTACTTATTACCAATAGCAAATATTTTTGGCAGGTTTAATCGTTCTATTTAAATTATGGCACATAATATAATCAAACTTTTAAGAATTTAATTGTTTCTGTAACTTTTACGAAATTAATTAACGTCTTAATTATTATAATGTGAAATATTTTTTGAAAAACCCACGTTTGTTTTTCATGTATATTGCAAATCCCATTCCATTGTTAGTTTCCAACATGCAGAACAGATAGCATTTTAAAAGCCTAGTTGAAGTTGATGGTTCCTACGACAGCCTTTTTTTTTTTTATTTTTACTAGAATTATACAAAAACCATATTTTTAACAGATTTATTCTCACCATCTGTTCGAACTCGATGTCCTGTAGCTGCAGCTGCTTGGCGAGCTGGAGGGAGTGCTGGAAGTGGACGTTGTCGTCGCCGGTGCCGTGCACGATGAGGTACCGGCGGCCCCGCAGCTTGCCCGCCTGTGGTATGACGTCACCGCGTGTGTACCCCGCGGGGTTGTTCGCCGGCGTATCCATGTAGCGCTCCGTGTAGATTGTGTCTGTAACAAGGTATTATAAACTGAGGGCTGGTAGCAACTTTTAGTAGGTCTCTGAGGTAAGCTGAAATCTATTTGTATCAAACATACCATTTCGATACGGAACTGCAGACGCGGTTGGTGGCTTGCAAGGCAAAATAAAAAAAAAAGTATGTGACAAGTTTCAGCTTCAAATACCTACCCAAAAAAGTCAACCAGCTCTCGGATTATTAGATGATGGCACAAGAGTATAGGCCATAGTTGCGTCAAGATTACTTTATCGTGCGGACACTTTATTGTTTTCGCTATCAAAATTTATTTATGCGAGGACATATATAAGAACGTAAAGGGTCCCGTGATCGTGATTAGAACGTAAGTCGCTATACATTGAAATTTTTTAAAATTAGTCAAAATTGTACTATCCCGGCTTTCGGTGCCCCTGCGTAAACCCTTCATACCTGCAGCATACTTGTATTTTCGTGCTCTATATTATTTTATGTTCGTATCATTCACTTTAAATGTTACGTTCTTTCACAAAATTCTATAAAATTATTCAAGTCCTTCAATATAAACTCTTGACTTGTGAATTAATAAAGTTTATTGCGAATTTCGATTGTCCTACTTTTTCAATATTAATGTCAAATGATTAGAATGCTAATATTATGCATAAAATATAATATTACTTTAATCTTAATTGACTTTCTTATATGGTTACGAACTCATTTGAGTAATTTAAGAATACTAATTAAATTATTTTTTTTCTATTTGGTACGTGCTTAACTGCTCACAAAACCAAAAATATTATCTACGTATTTTAAATTCGTATAATATAAAACAAGCCAAGTTGCCGTGGAAGAGCCATGCTTCGGCACGAATGAGCCGGTTCGACTGAAGTTATACCACGGCCTCACAGAAAATGGGCGTGAAACGCCGTTGTACTGTGTTTCGTTCAGTGAGTAAGTTTACCGGTGGCCCAACCTCTTTAATCCCCCTATCCCTATTCCCTCATAAAGGCGGGCAACGTATTTGCGACTCACGAGTGTCCATGAGCGACGGCCGTTGCTTTCCATGAGGTAACCCTAAATGGTAAGAACAGGAAACTATATGATTCTGATATGATGATGAAAATTAATTTATATTAAACACTGAGTGAATGTTTAGTTGCTGACTGACGAGCGCAATGTTAAAAGAATTGTTATTTTTTATGTTTTTTCCCGATCTCATGTAATTTGGCCTTAGTCTTAATGAGAACAAAGTTCTTTAAACCTAAACCCGTCTGCTCGTTTTCCCCCTAAACACCATTTAAAAAAAGTAATTTGAAACTTAGTTGCAAACCAAAATAAGAGACAACTTCAACTTAATTAAGATATTATATTTAAAAACTTGAGTACTAAAACTCACAAGTTTACAATAGCAAAGTTTAAGTTTTGCGTTAACTAATTACTTAAAGCTTAATGGCTTGAGTTGGTGAAGCTAGTTAAGATTCTCCTTTGAGCTGATAGAACTGCAGCAGAGTTCTAGCAATATTTTTTCCTCACTTCAAGTTTTGTGTTTGATAAGTTAGCGAAAGAGGAAAGTTAAAATGTTGTTTTCATGTAAAGTTGAATTTTGCATTTATCGTTTGATTGCTTTTGATTGTTTTAAACTAGTTGTTTGTCGCAAAATACATTTTTTAAAATTGTTTATTGAAAAAATTGCTTATCAGATTTTTTTAATAGTCGAGTTTGTAGAACAACGTAATTTCGGAAAATACACCGTGATGTCATTGACCAATGCCTACAGTGGTGGTTAACATGCAAAAATAAATAAAATAGCAAAAATTTTGATGTGCCATCCTATAACACTTTTTATCGAAGTAACTCTTTTTTAATAGGGGCTATTTCTCAACTGAATGATTTTCTGAGAACAAACCCTTCCTTTGATATATTTTATGCTAAGCCGTATAATTTTAAACAGCTGTTAAATTGCTCTTTTGAATTGATGATATTTAGTTTCACTATTTTTTTTTCTGCCTAGCGGCAACCGTCACACATACTTATTCTGTTTATATCTAAATTAACATTTACCTTTAAGCTTCGTTAGCACCGATTTCTTCATCATATGACTTCTTTAAGCCATAAACCATGATTAGAATAACTTTTTTTTATATACTAAATTATTAGCATATCTATTCTCATGTTACCATAATTTTGCACTTTATTGTTTATCTATTTGCGAAAACTTTTAAATGAATTATAGTTGATATGGTTAGTTAAGTTTAATTAGTAATATTAGCTGTAAGTTTTTCGATAACTAAAAAAAACTACGGACACCTTTTTTCTCAATTCCTCTATGGTAGTAGTTATTTTGAACTAAATATTTGACACTTATTATTATTTTTACGCACCTATGAATCCCCCTCCCCCTAACATTTCCCTGCAGCCGGTTGGGAAGTCTTGATCTAGGGTATTCTGTTATGATTAGGCTTTAGCCTCTTTTGGGATATTCATTTGAAACATTAATGAAATACAGATTTCTTGCATTATTTCCACTTTATATCTACTTTAAACTGTTATATAAATATAAGTCTGGTTTTCATTCCTGACAATATAACTCCGGAACGCACAAACTGATTTCCAAGGTTTTGCATTTGTTGGAAAGGTCTCGGGCTCCATGAGGTTTGTAGCAAAAAAAAAACGGGAAATTTTTTAAGGGAAATGTTACCACACAAACGGAATCGCGGGCTGTTGCTTTATTCAATACAACAGCTAGTATATTATAATTTATTTTTAAGCCAATATTTTAAATTAGTATAATAAATTGTTTCTCATAAACTTTTTAGTGTTTTAGGTTTAATAAGCAATAAGCATAAGGAAAATGTAGTTTCATAACTAAAAGATATAAGTATTTCCCAGGTATTTTCCTGTTTGTCATAAAATAGATTTCCCTATGGATTGTCCTATTTGTAAAGTACACTATGCCTATGCAGGAATTATTTTTGTTTACTCACACACGTATACACTTGAGTAAACAAAATATCATTTGATTCTATGGTCTATATTATGCTTATAAAGCAGACAGTAAAGCTGAAAGCGAACTATCGGACGCGACTTACGGACGCGGATGACAGACCCTAGACAGTAGCGTAGAGTGCTGGGGGGTGCTGCTCGCCCAGGGCGACACTTTTTAAGGGGCTGCAAAATTTCACAGAAAATAATAAAATCGCGCGATTTTTACCACATCTTAGCTGTAACACAACAATTATATGATCTACAATGACAGAAAAAATCCCAAAAATTATGTGAAAAAAAATCGCGCGAATAATAACCACGTGAATAAAAATTTCTCTTAATATTTTTAAAAAATTGTGCAATTAAAATCAAAAACCTAAGTGGGCGAATAAAACAAAAAATAAAATATCATCTTTCTCTCTTAAACTTACGACCGTCATTCATATGCCAGGTGAAACAGAACAACGCGGAATCGCCGCGAAAACAGTTTTATCTTAATAACTCGATAAATATACAAAATTAAAAAAAAACTGCTTTTACAGGAACTCGGTAATAGAGTTTTGTATCGTATTTTAAAGTACTTAGTCCGTCCAATGCGCCGTTTTGCGAAACGAAGAAATATGCGTGAAAATTAGAGGCATCTTTTTGTTTTTTTTTTGATCTAGAAAATTTTAAGCTATCGTGCTTTCGCTACTATAGAAGCTCACAAATATAATGTAGTATCTATGTTTAAAATACGAAACGATTCGTAGCTTATTCTCAAGTATAGAACGGAATTATGCAATAGTCAATTTTGCTTTTATTGCCCTCTTAAGGCCGCCCCCTTTTTTTTTCCTAGGGGTGGCAAAATTTTCCTTCAGCTCCGGCCCGGGCGGCCTTTACCCACGCTACGCCACTGCCCCTAGATACACGTCCGCAACTGACGTCCATTAGTTTAAAAATCCATATATTAATACGCGAGCGGGTTATAGTATATAGTTTAGAATAGATCATCCTTATAATTTGTTCCTATCGGTTACTAAATCTGTGTGTCCAATAGTTACGTTGTTACAAGACATAAAAAAATAGATTGATGAAGCTACCCTAAGGGATCCTCCGCAATGCGGGATTAAATCTTGCGGATTTTTCGAGGACATTTTTTTTCTGCCAGTGTGGATATCCTCATATATTATTTTAATTCAATGTAGCACAGAGCTAGGAGAAAAAATCGCAGTGTAGACACCCAATTAGAAAGCGCTAAGAATTTATCGCGTGAAAGAGACTACAATAATAGATCAATACGAATTTACTTTTATATACGAATTAAAGTTATGTCTCCATACTATCTTATTGTAATTTCTCTCCAGAGATGAGAAAGTTTGGTTCGCCATTCAAAAGGGAATCGACGCGTCCCGAAGCACCGTCGCATACTTCAAGCACAATGATATGAAAGACCTAGAACGTCTTCTAGAAGATGCTAAGCAGAAGAAGAAGTTGAATCCTAAGAGAAGAGCGTTCTTGATCGCTGAGGCTATATACTATAATACTGGTACGATGTGCCCCCTAAGAAGTCTTGTGGAGTTGGCCCGAAGATTCAAGCTGAGGATGATCCTTGATGAGAGTCTTACTATTGGGGTGAGTTGTTGGTATATGTGATCGTACGTTGGTTCTTGGTGGAAATTCTTATTGTTGTTGAACATCAATGAAACACACCTTTTCTTGCACTAGTTCCATTGTATTTGCTTAATTTCTATAAATTACTTCTTTTTCTATAAAAACAAAATATACTACAGGTTACAGCAAAGTCATCATCAGGTTGAGTAATTAGTTATTTGTGGTAAAAGCCAAAAAAGCACGTCAGTATGCTTAGTAGGTATGTTTTAAAAGCTTTTTTCAAATATTTAGGGGGTAATCGCTGCTTACTTTTATGGGTTACCTGATGGAATGGATGGATGGGGAATAGAGAATGGGAATAGGGACGTCTAGTAACAAGACGATGCCTGCAACTCCACCCGTTATATCCAAATCTACCAAGTACCAGATCGCGTGGGCATCGTAGATTTTTTCGGGATAAAAAGTATCTTACGTCGTTTCCCGGAATCTTTAAATCAAATTTTATCAAAATCCGTTAAGTGGTTCGGGCTTAAAATGGTAACAGACAGACACTGTCGGTACTCGGCATTAAACCTGGGAGGTTATCCAGGGCCTAAACTTTTGCTTCTTTGTAGTATCGCCAAACAAAATGTATGGAAATAGCATAAGGCGTTACGAACGCTCATGTCATTTCCATAAGTTTTAAGCCCCCTCTCCTTATTTGCGCTCTTTCTAGCAAACATTTCGTTTATTTTCAATTACCATTGAATATCAGCGTATCTTGATATTTGACCCCATTCCACAGCCAATCATAGCAACACTAATTCAATTTTCAATTGATGGTTTATTGTGCTATTCAATTCTTAGAAATTGTTGTTAATTAATATTTAACTCTGTAACAACGAACAAGCGGTGGGGGAGGGACTTTTCCACGGAGTTCTACTCACTAAGGCAGCCCCAAGATGATCATTTTATTGAGCAACTAGCTGACCCGGCAAACGTTGTTTTGTCAAAAAAAAATTAGGGTTGTACTACGCCTAAAATTTAGGGGGATGAAAAATAGATGTTGGCCGATTTTCATAGATAAGCACACACAATTTCATCAAAATCGGTCAAGCCTTTTCGGAGGAGTATGGCAACGAAAACTGTGACACGAGAATTTTATATATTAGATATCAGGTATTGTACAATTAGAGAAGTTGAAACAGATGCAGATCGTGGATCTAAGTAATTTGGGTGGGTTCTGTCAAACTCAGCCGACAGATCACGGCTTACATGGAATTGTCGTAGGCCAGCCCGCCAACTGGCTCTCTTTTAATTTCCCCCATTATTCATAAATTATAATTGACTGAAGATTGCTCAATGATTGAAGAAAAGATCGGAGGAGTCTAATTTTTAGTGCACCATGTTTTTATATTGCTCCGTGTAGGGTCAGTATTGCGCAATGTTTTTCAGTCTACACACAGCTGCACTACATTTTGGTCGAACATGCTCACTAACTACGGTACAAGTACCAACGGTGCATACGGAATTAATATCATATTCTCCGACTAAAAGTGAAAACATTGAACGGTTCATATATTGTGCAATATATTGATCGTTTGGATTCAAAGCTTCTTTCAATCATATTGAACAATGAAATGTATTGTTCAATGATGTTGTACGTCTAGAGGCCGCCTAGACGTACAACACCGCCTATGGCACATTCAATTATTCGGACTCGATTTTGGCGCTCTCTAAATTCGATTCAAATAAATACGAAAAAGAAAAGGCGTGCCTTTAAATAGCGTGCGGTGTCACATTTTACCCGGAGGCGCCCCGGGCGATCACCAAGCGTTGCCCCCGTATGCCGCTACTGTTGTCCACAGCAGGTGGTTAACATAGCGATTCCTTGTCGATATTTCGGAGAAATATAATTACAGTTTCTTCCTCTGTGAAAATTTCTTATAACCGAGCATGGCGTTACTTCTCGAATCAAGTTTTAATTTCGACGAAAAACAGAAACTCCTTTCCCAGGAAATTTACTCAGAAATAAATGATTTTGATAGCAACGGTAATAGTTTTAAAACTTTCTTTTTCCGATCACCACGTTAGGGACGGTAGATAACTGTTAGGTTATCCCGAAACTGTCTGTTCTATACTTTCGTATGTCAACTGACGCTGTGCTAGCCCTGTTGCAGATCGACTGAGGAAGCATGTCAGCTTATCCCATACAGTATATAACCCATAGAGAAGTAATGTGAGCCACCTGTGTCCGAAACTTATCAGTGTTTTGGCAACCAACTAACGCTCGCACTACGCACGCACCGTACGCACCGCACGCGCAACAGTACGCACCGATACGATAACGACCAATCAGAGCGCAGTGTGCGGTTTTTTTTTCGAACAAAACTAATGACATTTCCGCTCTTTTGGTTATATGCTTGACGGCTTATCCCAACAGTATGTAATATATACGTCTAGTCTTCCGTATTTCGTAGAATATTATATGTGTATATTATAAGTTATAAGGCGACCAGTCGTCGTGTCGGTCTGAGCAAGATTGTAGTGCGTCGCCCGCGCTGAGTCGCTCGGAGAAGGGGGCGCAGGCCGACCCCCGCGCGCCCCGCCACGGCCCGCTAAGGCCGCGAACACTGTTGCGCCTTTGTTCGCGCTAAGACCGCGAACACAGTCGCGCTGTTGTTCGCGCTAAAGGCGCGAACAAATATGTCAGTTTGTCTATTCTCCCGTATATCTAGTATCTACCATGCTAAGCCTGCAGGACTGACCTTCACAGGTGCTTGGCAAGAACGGCCGCGGTCTGACCGAGCATTTGAACGTGCCGCGCGACGAGATCGACCTCATAGTGGGTTCCCTCGAGCACTCGTTCGCGACGGTCGGCGGGTTCTGCGCCGGCACACACTTCATAGTGGAACACCAGCGGTTGTCTGGACTTGGTGAGTTGCAGCCTTGTTTCTTTCTACAGCAAGCTGGACAAAATGGCGGATGCACAAAGAAAATCAGTCAGTTTATCCCAACTATCGACCCCTTGGAACACCATTTTATAGTTAGTAAACCGTATGTGTTCAAATTTTATCGTTACTAGTTAGTAACGATAAATTTTGAACACATTCGGTTTTTGTCGCGGAGCACTGTTATTATTTCCGGCGTTTCGGCTGCTTTCTAGCGGCCTTGGCCACGGGTGGACTAACTGTTATATAAAAATAAGTCGTGTTTTCCTTCCTGACGATTTATCTCCAGAACGCTCGAATCGATTTCCACGGATTTGCATTCGTTGGAAAGGTCTCGGGCTCCGTGAGGTCTTTAGCAAAAAAAAAATAGGAAAAATTTCAAGAGAAAAGTTAAGTTATATAAGTTAAGATTTTGTTGGAAGTCGGCATAATCTTCGTTGTATCTATTTTGCCTTTTGGTTTTGGTTTTAGCCCGTCAGATACCATATTGCACATTGATAGTATATACAAAACGTATAAATAGAGTGCGTTCCTTCAGGGCGTCCAAGTTTTTTCACAGATAAATGAAAACCAGATTTTTATGCAAAACTCCTTTTTTTTTAAGTTATCGTGGTTAATTAATCATAGGCCTATAAAGATGGGTGGGGGGGGAGTGCCCATCCCAGAATGATCTGGTGAATACTTTTTATGCCGAAAAATTTATGGTTTCCGCGCGATAAACGGATTTTGGCCCAACGGAGTTGCGGGTAGTTTCTAATATTTTTTTTCATGTAACTGGCCAAAGTCACAAATAGTGTAGATGCTAGTAACTAAGCTTAAGTTAAAAGGTGCTCAAGACCCAAGAATGGGTCCTAGATACGCCACTGTAATCAATGTAAATATAACCATTTTATAATTGGCTATCAAGAACGTTAAATTATTCGTTGAATATTCAAATTTAACATTCACTACTTAACACTGCTAGGTGCATTGCTAATTAGTGACATAATGTTTGCTATAATCGTCTTAAGACTTTTAAATAAAATTTTGCAATAAAACATTGTGACTTTATGTATAATCGATGCTAATAATATAAGTGTCTTTGATTGTTTATCCTTCCTGTACGTACTTCGAAATACTACAATCTTTGAAAATATCATGTATCCAAAGGAATGCCTGTCAAGCGTATTCGCATTCTATGCAATTTCCGAATTCAACGCGTGCGACGCCGCGGGCAGAAGTTAGTTTTTTTACATACGACTAGCTGTTGCCCGCGTCTTCGTCAGCGTGGTAACAAAAAAGAGAATTGTTATTTTCTTTAAAAAAAATTAATAATAATAATATATTTATTTGCATAAAATGTGGTACAAAAGGTGTTACAGTAAAATTAATGGATCCAACATTCTGTCCTATAAGAGCGTGCAAAGTTTTTTGTTAGTAGGTACTTTACAATATTGTCAGCAGCAACACTACATTACATCATATTACATGTCATGAAGTATATTCAAGTTTTTTTTTCCATATTTTGATAAAAATTCTAACGCACAGTGAGTGACATTATCTAAAATACATCAATAATAATTTAATGTCAGAAGAATAGATAATGATAATAATGTCTATCAATATAAAATTATTTCAAATAACAAAATTTAACACATTAATCGTTTAAAAATTCCTAAAGCACAGTGAGTGACATTTTCTAAAATACATAAATAATAATAAAATTTCAAAAAAATATACAATGATAATAATGTCAATGAATATAAAATTATTTTAAAAAACAAATTTAAACACATCAATCATTTAAAAATTCCTTTACGTCATAATAAGATTTATTAGCGTTTTTTTTAATTCTCTTATAGCGTGTTTCTCAAACAAATTTTTTATGCTATCTGGTATTCTATTGTAAATTTTTACACACACACTGCGGAATTTTGGCTAAAGCACGAATATGTACTTTTTTTGCACGATGAATGCTTTGTATATATGCGTAGAGTTTCCCCAAATTACCAGACCATATCGTAGGACAGGATACATAACCGTGATAGGCCGTGATCGCGGTTTGGACACGAACTGTCCATGTTAATCTTCGTAAAACGAATAAGAATTTGTTTTGAGCAAATTTTATCTATGTGTGCATGCCAATTACAATAATTGTCATCTGTACACCTAAAAACGTGTGATTCTCTACTTCAAATGCTTATCACACCTAGTGACCTCTTAACAGAACACGCAATAACTTTTTAAACTCAACTATGAGAAATTAATTGAGCAGAGAACAATGAGTAGCTGTCAAGCGCCGTTGTAGTACATACCAGGTATTAGAGATGGCGCTGTATGTGTAAAATGTTTTTACCTGTTTTCCTGCATTTCTCCAGAAATTTTTCCCGATTTTTCTTTGCTATAAACCTCACGGAGCCCGAGACCTTTCTAACGAATGCTAAACTGTCGAAATCGGTTCGTGCGTTCAGGGGGAAGTACGTCAGGAAGGCAAACCCGACTTATTTTTATATGATAAATTTTAAATGTCACCGCTTTTGTCGTACAGGGTACTGCTTTAGTGCATCTTTACCGCCGATGCTGACGCAGGCGGCCATATCAGCTCTGGACATCCTCGAGAAGAAACCCACTCTTATTCAGGAGCTCGATGACTGCTGCAGGAAGGTGCACAAGTGAGTGTGTTTGTCTGTCAATCACAAACTAAGCATGCTAACAAAAGAACGTTGCAGATTTGAAACCATTATATTATGAATACTAATAAGGTTTATTGGTTGAAAAAATAAAAAGTTTTGCTGTCACATTCAAAAACAATGCTATTTACATTAAAAAGACAGCGAAGCAAACGGATTCCATGTCGAAGGCTTTAACGTTTTTCAACCTTTAAACCTTTACCCACAGTAATAATTCAATCATCATATTCTTGTTTTAAAGGAATGCGCCTATTCTATCTTCCCAGCATCTTCCTAAGGTTGGCTGGTAGAGAATTACCATCGAGCATAGAACCAAATAAGCGGAAATGTTATTAGTTTTGTTCGGAAAAAAATCCGCCAGAAGCCACTGCGCTCTGATTGGTCGGAGTACACACAGGTCTCTTATTGGTGCGTACTGTTTTAGTTCAAGTGTTGGTTGGCGGTTATGTATCAGTGCCAAAACACTGTTAAGTTTCGGACACGGGTAACTCACATTACTTCTCAATTGGTTATACGCTCGATGAGAATGCCACAAGGCATTAAATCCGTCTTTGTAAATATTTGCATAGAGTGTTTATAAAAAAACGCCTAAGGTAGCTTGACCACGACCGCTGTACCGCGCCCTAGGACCGTGGGATGGGGCGGGGGGGCGAGTAAGAATACTACCGCCGTCGGCGTTGGCGGCCAACTGACAGAGTAGCGTGCCGGTAACCATGGTAACCCTCCACCGCCGCGCCGCGCTCATACCCAAGGGGTGCTAAAGCCTTTGTGGTCAAGCTATAGGCTTGTAAATTTTTGTCTTATTTATAAAATTATCATAGATTTTTAAATATTATCATACATAATTGAAGAAAATTTAAAAAATATAAACGCACAGGCCTTTTTAACTTTTGACTTTATTCTTCCAGGGCAATAAACAATCTGTCAAACTTCACGTTCAGCGGTGACGAGCTATCTCCAATCAAACATCTGTACCTCAAAGATGCAACGTCCTACGAGGCTAAGCAGGCTAAGTTAAGGTCTATCACTAAATATTGTATGGATAAAGGTGTAGCTATGGCTGTAGCCACGTACCTGAAAGATGCAGAAATACAGTGCCCGGAACCATCCATAAGGTTGGCTGTACGGAGGATGCTGACAGATGATGATATATCCAAGATATGTACGCTACTCGGTGAGGCATACAATGCTGTGTCTATTGTAGTCTGAGTAATTTAAAGGATTTTTAGTTTCGTTTTAATTTAAACCTGTTTCACAATGTCAGACTTAAATTCGGTTCCTGCTTGTCTAAAACTTTGCGGTTTTATACATTTTTTTATTGTTCCGTACCCAAAGGGTAAAAACGGGACCCCACAATTATTAAAATAGCCGGGCTAAGATGAGCCATCTAGAATGTTTGTCTACGCGTTTTCTCGGTGTTAACCAGTTTATCTCTTCATCTGTATTGACCCTAACATGACACAATATTTTTTTCTCGCATATGTCGACATAAGCGAGAAAAAAACATTATATAGATAGAGAAAAAAATATGTTTTGTGTTTAATCTGTGCTATTTTATTTAGTAAATTAAAGATTTTTGTTTATTTTGTTTTGTGTTTAATCTGTGCAATTTTCGTCTATGATTTTTACGTTTCAACACATTTTTATCGAGTTTTGTGAAGGGACAACGGTTTTTGACGCTAATCTACGAACGAGAAATTTGCCTCTCGGCGATGCGTACGCGTAGGGTGTGGAGATATATTATGTCGATATCGACAATTATGACTACGCGCGAGAGAGAGACAGAGATATTACGTTGGTGACTCTTAGCCGGGCTGGTCTAGTTGTTTTGATGGTTTTTACACTTCCAAAATAACTGTGAATATAATTCTGGTTATCAGATCTTAATTCGTAATGAGTAGTCTAATTAACGATTACAGTTCAATTCGGGTTCGGAAACTATACGTGAGATCATTGGTCAATGCTTAACGCTTATTAGATATCGCGCGTTTTAGTTTCCGAATACAAGTCGAGTTTGCATTGTGAAAATAAATCAGGTGCTCTATTCTCGAACGGTAAAATCAAATATTCAAACTCAACCGAATGTTGCCGTCCTGCTCTAACGTCATTTTTTGACGACCTCTGTGGCGCAGTGGTTGAGCACCTTGGTAGCGCACGCCGGGGGTCGCGGGTTTGAATCCCGCCGACGGAACGAAAAGTGTTCAAAGTTCCTGGGTCGTGGATGTGTATTTAATATGTGTATCATATAATAAAAATCTTAAATATGTGTATAGTATTAAAGTATTAAATATATTTATGTTGTCTGGTACCCGTAACACAAGTCCTTCAGATACTTACGACGGGGCCAGACTGACGTGGTGTGAAGCGTCCTTTGTTATTGTTGTTATTATTTCATGTTAGAGCAGGAGGTATCATTCTAATTCGCTCGTTTGAGTCTCTTAAGGGGGTTTGAGGTAGAAACTACGAAAATAGTTTTTACAATTCGCTGGCTTTAATGTCAAATAAACTAAGGAAAACAAGACCATTTATGAAATGTTGTTTAAAAAAAGTGCATGCAATGTTTATTTTTATAATATTTTTCATGTTGTAATGTTTGTTCTATGAATTATGCGTCATACCAAAGTGTGGTTGGTATAATTATGTAGATTTTAGCTGTTATTTAGTATAAATTAATTAATGTTATGCATTTATTTAAATATATTCCTTTAATAAATAAGTGTTTATTGACTAATTTGTACATTACAAAACATACACTCAGGTTCGTTACACAGTGACACCATAATTACGCTAAGATTTTAAAAACCACAAACTACTAAATATTATTTAATAGCCGAAGTTTAATTATTATTATTATTATTATTATTTAAATGTAACATTATATGCATAGACCAATTATTTTATATTAATAAATAAGGTATAATTTGTCTATGCTATATGCTAATGATAGTTATAATTAAATTCAAACTCAACAACATTTTCTACTTAAATCTAAAAACGCATTAAAAAATAATATTTATTGCACAATCTTTGCCAATATGACACCAATATATTATTACAAGTAGGTAGTGTTAATTGTTATCCATTCGTTTTAGTTTAATTAATATTAAATAAATGATTACTTTTATATTCCTTATGTTATTTAATTTATATTCCCCTATATTTAACTTAGTTTCTCTTAGCAGTAAATTATGTTTAATACCACGATCACAAAATATTATTTGTAAGTTGCAACTAGTTGATGGCCGCAACTTCGCTGAGCAAAAATTTGTATATCACCGGGAACAGTACAGTCCGGGATAAAAAGTATCCTATATGTTGCCCAGACCCAATTGCTATTAAACAAAAAAAGATTTATTCAAATCCGCCCAGTAGTTCCTGAGATTAGCGCGTACAAACAGACAACTTTATTTTTATCGATATGTGTTCTATTACTGTTCCTTAGACACACCACATCCACATTGATTATTTTGTAAATATATTTAATGTACAGACACTCCAATTTTACTGTTCTATTATATGTACAGATATTGTTGAACATTTGAAGTCAAGCTGTGAATCGGTGATAGTGCAAACTGATAATAATTACGTCAACGACTTATGTCCCTTTCATTCATGATGCAAAATGAAAGAGATAGCTTATTATTTCAACATCTAGTTCATATTATTAGATAGCATATTATTTCAAGTGGCAAGCGATTAAGGTTTACGATAATCGCTTCGCTTGTTTTGTATGGGATTGACATATTCGAACTCGACTAG
>JAOTAV010027540.1:0-21030 GCA_026546445.1 Cyclargus thomasi
TTTTAGTTTGTTTTGTACTATTTTAGTTTTTTCCTTTGGAAGTCGGTTTAAATTTTTTGTTAAAAAATAATAATTTGTAAAAAACTGGAATAATTACGGTAAAATTTGACCATTTTTTGATACAATACAACGTAACACTATATAATCCCTAAGGAGGAATTCTTGTTTCTTGTTTTTATTAATTGTATATTAATTATTTTCCGTTAGCGGAGGGAGATTTTCGAAACTCCGAATGTATGGTCAAGGCCGTTGGCGGCTGTATTCCCCTTAAGTCAAAGCGAGCTTTTAAATGTACTCCAAAATCGTGGCCTTGCTTTTATAATATATAATATTATATACTATATAATTTAACGTAACGCGTAATAGTTGTAATATAGATACTATAACCGTTACGCGTTACGGATGAACGTATAGACAGTTATAATATATATTAATGGTCTGTTTCACCGCTTAAAGACAGTCTATTTATTTGACAGATACAACTGGAGTATCTATCAAAAAAGTTTTTTTTGATGATATTTAGGGGGAAAAACGAGCAGACTGGTGGTAACCAACGGCCGTCGCCCATGGACACTGGCACCATCCGAAGAGTTGCAAGTGCGGGTCATTTATGAGGGAATAGGGAATAAGCATAGGGATAGGGATTACGAAAGTTGGGCCAAACTCACTCACTAAAAGAAACACAGCACAACGCCGTTTCACGTCAGTTTTCTGTGTGGCCGTGGTATCACTCCGGTCGAGGCGGCCCATTTGTGCCGAAGCTTGGCTCTCCCACCGCAATGAGCATCCGTTTTATCTACTTGAGATCGGAAAATTCCTCATTGTTACCACGCCTCCAACGGGGTTCGAACCTGCACCCTCTCGAGTGTGAACCAAAGGTCTTACCCATGAGGCCACAAACGCTCTATTTTTTTTTGGACGAATGAAATTTTAACAGTTAGCGGTGAAACAGGCCCTTAATCAAGCGTGACAAATGGATTACGTATTTTATAGTTTTATAGAACTCGCTAATGAAATACGGTTGAACAGAAACGAAAAATACTCATTAAATTCATTTGTCTGTTAATTATTTCGGGCTTTGCACGCCGAGTTAATTGCTATCAAATTTACAGCAATATGTTATTCGAATGTTTTCACTGGTAATCATTGTAAATGACTTTTAAAATATCCCTTGCGGTGTATCATCATCAGAAATACTACAGATTTTTTAATGATGTTTAGGGGGTACGCGAGCAGACTGGTTACCAGATGAACAGCGACTACCGTCGCTCATGGACACTCACAACATCCGAAGAATAACAAGTGCGTTGCCGGTCTTTTAAAGAGGAAATAGGCATAGGGTAAGAGAATTAGGGAGATTAGGCCTCACTGACTGGACGAACCACAGCACAACGCCGTTTCACAACAGTTTTCTGTGAGGCCGTTGTATAATTCCGGCCAAGCCGGCCCATTCGTGCCAAAGCATTGCTCTCACATGGTAATGATCATCCATAATATATACTTAAGATCTGAAAATGTCTCATTGGTACACACCTCCACCCGGGTTTGAACCTAACACTTTCTCGAGTGCTAACCAAAGGGGTGGGTAGACCCACTAGGTCACGGACGTCATAAAAAAACCGTCTTATGTCATGATTATTTAAATATTACTTCATGTAATTTTAATTTGGTAGAAGTAATTTTACATGCAAGAACGTTTTCATCATTTTATCATACAGATTTGTTCTAGGTTTTTATGGAGCAAAGCTACGGAAACGTACAATTATTAACTAGATCGCGGCCGTCAGTCGCGTCCGTAAGTCGCGTCCGTCCGTCCGTAAGTTTGTTTTTCGCTTAAGAAAGATCTTCCGTCGTGCGGGCGAACGTCAAAATATATGAAAAGAAGCAAGCCACGTAACAGCCCGTCACGGTCGAATCAGCCTTCTTAACGCGGCGGAGGGCCAGGCCGTTTGTCCACCGCCAACCGTCATCGTGTACGAGATTATTTTGGACTAATAAAATGCCACTTTATGATCTAAGCTATAGGTTTCATTTTATGCCGACGTTGGCTTAGCGCCTGTGTTGCTTCTAATGAGTAGTGGCGTCGCAAAATTAAACCTGTGTAGTCTATTTAATAATAGAGTAAGATTTTATCGAGCCAAAATTATTTCGTTTTCGGTGACGGTTGACTACATATGCAGTAGGCTAAAGGTAATAAAACCTTTGCTCTACGCTATTTCCCTACGTTGTTAGAAGGTAAAACCTATAGACATCATACAGTGGGCAGTGGCAGTTTTATCGGTCCATAATAATCTTATTATCCGGTGATGGTGGCGGTGGACAAAAGACCTTACTTTTATAACCAAGTGAGACAGACGAAAGACACGACTGGCGAGATCAGGCGCAGGACCGACTTTTCACATGCCCGTCCGACGTGAGGACCGTCGACTTGACTGATAATAGGATCTCATTACAAAGTCCTGGCCAAACATAGGATATCTTATTTTAAAGCGGAAATAGAACTCGGAAACAAAGGACCACGGAGATGTTAAATAATAATTAATTAGATTGACATTATGTGGGCTTTGTTGTGGTCCATTTAACTGTAATTTGATTTTATCGTTAGCATAATCAGTATCATATTCAATATATATTATATATACACTAGCTGACCCGGCAAACGTTGTTTTGCCATATAAATAATTTAGGAGGATAAAATATAGATGCTGGCCGATTCTCATAGATACCGGATAAGCACAAAAAATTTCATCAAAATAGGTCAAGCCGTTTCGGAGGAGTATGGCAACAAAAACTGTGACACGAGAATTATTTATATTATATATTATCATTAGTAGTAAAATTTTATTTCATGTAACTACTTTTGCAACTTTGGTCCGCTTGTAAAATAAGACTTTTGTTATGATTTTCAATAAAGATATATTATTTTCTTGATTTTTCAATTAAAATGCATTGATTTTATGCACATACAAAGTGTAAGAAAAAAATGTGATAATAGTTTTTCGTATGTATGAGTCCCGAGTCCTCTGTTTATAGATTTAATTTTTTGCCATCCTTAAAAAGGAGGAGTTTCAGTCCAGTTTAAGATAAATTATTAATTAAAACTTTCACTTATATCGCGGGACATAAGATCACAGTGACGAGGAGATGATATGATGGAAACAGTTTTAATTAAAAGTTTATTTTTGCCGCCTTGTGAAAATCGACATAACCTTACAGGAAATTTATATAGCTGTTTTTGATAAATAAGCGCTACTTTATATATAAAATTATCCAGCAGTAATTAGATCTTAGCTGAGCTGTTTGATCTCATTACTGCTTGCTCCGGGCTCCCGTCACATCATTTGCTTAAACTAAAGCTGATTAGAATAACGAGCAGGTACATATATATCCGACGTATAACCGGATAGTATCATAATATAATATCCGCACTTCCATACTTATATTATAAATGCGAAATGTTTTGGTCTGTCTGTTACCTGCTCACGCCCGAACCTCTGAATCAATTGTCGATTTAGTTCCCGAACCTGTGGTAGGCAACGAAGTCTCGACGTTCAGAAAGTGTACTTAAAGCACTTATTTTGAATAATTTTATTTTTATTTTTTAATTTTATATTCGCTAAAATTTTGATATGGATTTACGAGATACTCGGCGAAGGACATAGGGTATTTTTTATCCTGGTAAACAAATTTTCGTGCAATGGAATTGCGGGCATCATCTTGTTCAATATAAAAAGAAAAAAAAACTTTTTACTAGAAACGCGGCAGCGTTTCAAGCCAAGTTATTAATAATAATAACAAGCTATTATTACACATCTATGAGTAGCATATAAGAGTTTTGTTTAGGCTGTATCTAATCTAAAATGGTTTCTTTGGTATTCTTATAAGTTTACCGAAGTACATACTTACACATTTTGTTGTTTTTATTTTCAGTTTTCGATAAGTACGTATAAAGATACGGCGGATGAAACCGACAAAAGTAGTGACAATTTGTACGGTCGACCGCCAAGTGGTACGCGCATACTCTGACGGAGCGTGTCGGGGCGAGCCGGGGCGGTGCACAGCGCAGTGCAAAATGCTCTACAGCACACTGTTGACGGGCCGGGTCTCATCGTAAAGACAGATTTTGAGTACAACAGTGTGACGTTCGTACTTTTAAATCACTCGATATACCAAAAACGTTTCTATTCTATTAAAATATACTATTTCTATAATAAAATACTATTTCTATTAAAATCTAATAAATCGTGTTTTAGTTTCTACCGAAAATGCTCTTTTATTTATCGATGTATTCTATGGGGTTAAATCTAAAATAAAATTGAATGTTTATATAGACTGTCTTCATTATCTTTTTAAAATGTTCTATTATTTTATTCTATAATATAAATTATAGAATAAAATAATAAATGTAATTTTAATATAAAATAATAAAAATAAATATAAATTATAGAATAAATATACTGAGAGATTTTGGAGTACCTACTATGCCGTTATTCATTTGTACCAAAAAGTAGAAATCTACTAAATGTGGTACACACTGTTGAAGGCTTGCCGGGCCGTGTCGCATCCGTCGCGCAAAAATCCGCCCCGCTGTAGCCCGGCACGCTCCGTCAAGGTGTGCGATACGCGCATCCGTCTCCGTACAATTTGTATGGACGTGGATTTTTCTGTTAAGACCCGGTACGGCGCGACGTACTTTGCTCACTCATTTCTTGTCACCGTTCGCACTGCGCGCATATTGTATTCAGTAAACACAAGTGTAACATTATAAAATATATCAATCGCACTCACTTAATTTGACAAAGGACACTATAACGTCTTCGACATAAAATATGTTATTACACACTTCACCTTTCGTGTCTGATATATATGGGCAGTTGTTCAACCGTTAAGTATCGAGGGACGATCGAAGCCTTTTATATTTATTATCAGTATCTCTCCCTAACGGCCCATTGCGAAGGACGTAAAACGTGGGAGGGATAAACGTGCCTCATTAGAAGTTCATTACGGGGTATAACTCATTCTCAAATGGGTAAGTGATCGTGATGCCGATTCAGGACTTTCGCTAAATGATACAGGATACGGACCCCTATTTGTAGGGATTGATGCGTTAAATGGCTTCGACCGCAGCTTCTTGGAGTTATAGTGAATAGTGTTTTTAGGTTTCTGTATCCAAAAGGTAAAAATAATAATAATAATAATAATATCTATGGACGCTTCACACCACGTCAGTCTGGCCCCGTGCTAAGTACTCGAGGGACTTGTGTTACGGGTACCAGACAACGAAAATATATTTAATACTTTAATACTATACATATTTAAGATTTTTCATCATCCACGACCCAGAAACTTCGAAAAACTTTTGTTCCGTCGGCGGGATTTGAGTCCGCGACCCCCGGCGTAGCTACCAAATCGCTCAACCACTGCGCCACAGAGGTCGTCAACCAACAAAAAAACAGCAATATCTGTCAGAACACGTCCAGCTTAGTAGGTATGACTATGTGTAGAAATATGTAGAAATGTAAGGTATGAAAATACAGATTTTTATTACACACTTTATAGTATTTATATAAGTATATAAATTAAATAAAATAAAAAAAGTCCAGAGCGTGATGAATTTAGAGTAAATTTTGATGAAATAACATTATTTTTTTCATTCTTGAAAATAACCTTTTTAGATTTCTTAATATTCATTCTGGAAAAAAAACTTTGTACATTTCCATATTTTAATAATCCAAAGGAGACTTGATAGCTTAATTAAACCATTTAGAGGTCAATTTAAGAAATTAAAGAACTAAAATGTTTACGATCTATTTAATTAACAGAATGCGCCTACGCTCGTCGTTAACAACAATCAAGTTTTAATTAATTTATCAATAAAAGTAAAAACTTTGAAAAGGAATGAGTATCAAAGGTGACCCTTTTTAATCTTTGTGTTGTTAGCAGACAGGAGATAGAAAACATGATTAAAATAAAGCTAGACCAGAGTCTTTTGGCCGAGTTTTAAGGTTGCGTAAGCTTAGATTTGGCCGTGGTGACCATAAAGAGATCTTCCGACCGAGAGAGATCTTATACTCGGTCAGGCCGAAGCCCACGTGATAGATATCAGCTGTCGTAAATGTACCTCCGTGTTTCGAAAACTTCGATAGCGCGATGCAGGATCATTACGCTTAATATGGGTTCCGTCACAAACTATATTGACAATGTTTATTATACTTAGTATCGTTTTAGTATGTTCGTTAATATAGTTAAATATGTTTAAAATATATCAACACATAAAGCCCCTTACCAATAAAAAATATTTTAAATACGGCGCATTTAAAAAATATGTTTTTTTTTTATTTAACATTCAAGGCCCGGCGTTTTTTTTGACGTCTTCAATATGCCAGAAAAGAAACCTAGAATAGGTATACGCTGTGTATGTGGATAACTCTCTTAGTTACAGATTATAAATTTATACTAAATACTAAATAATAGCATTTGTCTACTTTTGATCGAAATTTAACGAATTAAATCTAATAAGTTTAGAAATCATTTTTTAATTAAAAACAACAAAAAATTAAACCGAAACAATTTAAATTTATAGTAAGACGGCTAACGAGGTGAATTAAAGGCAGTTTATGAACGTTTCATATTTTTATGGCTTTATAACTGGCCCTGTCAACGACTCAATCAAAAAGTCTAAAATAATAGGGGGCCAATCAGCCGGATCGACCTTGTTAAAATTCTTCTTCAAAAAATTTTGTCGCGAGCGGTCACTTTTCAAGAATTCCTTTATACATGGCGTTCATAATTATTACTGGTTATTCATGATGGTTTTTCATTATTTTGAGTTTTTTTTTTATGATCTAACCTCAAAATTAATAAACAAATTTGAGCACTAATCTCCGACTATTGTTATAACTATTTAAGGCTAGTTTTCTTATTTATTTGTTTATTTAATCATTTATTGTGCACAGGAAATATTAGCAATATAACAATTGACACTACATTATCTCTACAAGAAATCTCCTACAGCAGCCCTACGAAAAGAGATTGTACTATGTACATTAGATAAGGCGATTAAATATTGTAGAAATTATTGAAAACATGTCATGAAAATATTCATTTCAAATATATTTTTTATCTGTATATAAAATCTGCAATATTTGGTGTATTAAAATGCTTAATTTATCATTTTATATGTGATTGATTGTACTGTTGGTTAATGGTGGAAATTCATGTTCAACCTTCATAAAACAAACTTTATCATAATACCTATTCTACCTGTTTTTTTCAACTTAGTATTGGTAAAAAAAATTACATCATTGTTAATAAAAAATTTAGGGTTAGTTATTGCGTCTCCAAAAAGTTTTTATAATTACTCTATGTTACATTAAACTGGTATTAATCTGGTTGTATACATGGTGTTCATATTATTAGCGGTGTTATTGCTTCGGAATCGACGATCACTATCTATAATTGAAGTTTGCTCAATGAAGTCATTATTTTTTTAAACGGAGGCTGCACAGGGTGTGAATTATTTGGACGTGCGTTATCTACTTTCGGGATATGAGGTCGCAATGTTTTATGAAAAAAAAAGAAGATTAATAATTTTTTTTAACGGAACACAGATTATTATATATATAGATATTTTAATGCACATTTTTGAGTAATGCAAGTATAAAATGTCGGCTTATGACACAACTCAAAAACGTTATGCATCACAATATTCTTGCGATAAACTAATATAGGTCAGCCCTGGCTTCGCCTGCGCATGACTGATGATGTTGATACAGCCTGCTCATTAATTTAGTTCACTTCTCCGTCAAAACTGGCCCGAAATTAATTTAAAATTGACATTTAAAGTTAAAAAAGTACCAATTTATCTTCATCGATGGAAACTCTCGGGCAAAGTGAAAAAAGCGAACACGGACATGATATAGTATGGAAATTATATTTGTCTGCTTGATAAATAATAATATTCATATATATGCAAGACTGAAGTGATACCACGGCCTCACAGAAAATCCCTAAAATCTATTTCTTCATAAAGGCCGGTAACGCACTTGTGACCCTTTGGATATCGCGACTGTCCTTAGGCGACGGCAGTTGCTTTATATCAAATAGCCCGTTTGCTCGTTCGCCCCCTAAATATCATAAAAGAAGATGTATGTATGTCGGTTACTTCTTTTTACACTTGAACAGTTGAGATGACTTTGGTAATGTTCAGTTTGAGGAAATTTTGACTTCTATTCAAAATATTGATAGATACGTAAAAAATTGCGAACCCTAAGCACGGGAAAATAGCCCACTAATTTGTCGGCAATTTTTTTTTTATATTTTCCGAATCTCGAATATAATTTAACATCGATGCCACCCAAATTAATATCAGCGGGGAAAGTGCTGACAGCTGAAAATTACCGTCGCGTCGCCTCACGTTTCGCACAGTGTAATTACACACAGACACACCGTACTTCTTATCGGAACATTTTTTGTACGAGCTGCAAGTAATAACATTATTTTGTTGATATAAATATAAAGTCTGATTATTATTTAATATAGTAAAAGTAACTATAGGATATACAAATCATTATTATATTTATGGTTACAAATAAAATTATAAAACTGTCACTAATTACTTTCCTTTGTATATTAAATTTGATTTTATTTTACTATAATGTAATATGTATTTAAAAAATTATTTTCTTATTTTAAAGAATAGTTGCACTGTATGCCGTACACCGAAAATATATCGCACACACTTATACACCATAAAACAAAGCCGAAACCGATGTGGATGATTTTTGCTAAATTTCATTAAAAGCTAAATAATAACGCTATTTAAGCTGAAGTCATTAGTTCATCATAGCCAGGACATAGAATCAATTCGTTGTTAACACACTTTGTTTTCAACTGTACCTTATCACTAAGCTGTGGTTAAATTAAAAACTTGAAGTTTTGTTTGTTTTTTAACTTTTTCGCCTGTCAGTTATCCCTCGCGGTGATGAGTTCAATTTAACCGAGTGGTTAAGTGAGTGTTGTCAAAATTTCGGTTATTTATTCAACTTTTAATAGTGATTCACAAAGTGATGTAATTTTAATGAAACTTTTATTACGATACGTATAAGGCAAGCCACGTACAGTGTATAGTCTACGCTTAAATTAATAAACTTATTATCCTTATATTATATTATACTTATATTATATTTTTTTAAGATAATATATAAGAGAAGAATCTTATATATTATCTTAAAAAAATATAATTTTAGCTTCGAAACTTTTTTTAAATTATCATATTTTTACTTACAAATTTACAAATATTTTAATGAATGTAAACATGTATAAAAAAGTAACAAGAAAATGTATGGACATGTTTAAAGGATACCCGTGGTATGCCCTCTACCGACCGAATTTAATCATAATAATTGAATATATATGAGGAAGAAGTGAATAACTAACATTTTTACAATCTTCGAGTAAGTACCAATTTTTCCCAGTAAATTTTTGTTAAATCTCGTAATTTAGCGATTTTTCTCATTCATCATTATCTAACTTGTCTATCTAGCTACACATCAAATCCACATTATTTTAATTGCAAATCATTTTCCGGTCCTAAAGCGTCCGTTTACGCAAAAATATGTTTTTAAAATGTAAGTTACCCGCTACTTCCACTTCTGTCTTCAATTAATTACTTATTTATGAATTCTTGTAATTATCAGGTGATTCCAAGCAAACCCGTGGCAAATATCTAAGAATTTTTACAAATTTAGAATGTGCTAACTCAGCTCTTTTATTTGATACCCCACACGACACCGTCAGAAAACATATATTTTTTTGTTGTTCACTTTAAGTCTTCTAGATGGCGCTATAGCCAATTTAGCGTGACGCCATGTAGCCTACAACCAGCGGACAATTATTAAGATGTTTCCAATGACACCTTATTCGTTCAAATAAGATAAGTAGATTTAAAGTTACGAGGAAACAGATGAACATTCATAAACACATACATATGTACAGTTCAAAATTATAACCCTCCTTTTTGCTTCGCCCTAGTCGGGTAGATATTAATAAATGTAACATTTGTTTATTTGTTTTTCACTAAACTATTTCCACACAGGCTAAGGCAACAACTTCATGTAATAATCTTAATATTAATTCTTATCTGAATAATACTCGACTATTGACTGGATTTAAATTTTAAAGTAAACATAATTTCAATGGAACTTCATTAGAACTTGAATTCAATTCGAAATTGCGTTTTAATTAAGAAAGAGCAAATCGAACGTAGAATATTATAGGGTGTGAGCTCCGCTATGAAATATCTATCTATTCAGGGGTAATTCTATAATTATTTCCAGTAATTACTAATACTAATAGAAGTAACTCCAGTAACTACTAATAGAAGTAATCACAGGTTCGATTGTAAGTGTACGCGTGGATTACAGAAGTGTTCATTGCATAAGATCGGTTTTCGTATAAGTTAATTTCGGATGATAACACTTAGTAGATGATCTGGCGAATTCGTCTGTGTGATGTAGGACTTCACTTTATAACCCCTTTAGAGTAAAATTTCATATATAATCATTTAAAAATGTTATAAATACTGTTGTTGGTGAAAAAATAAAATAAAAAATAATTTTAAAAAATTTATCCTCCTAAGTGATAAAAATTTTTCGATGTTTTGACGAAAAAAAAATAACATAAGATACTATCTGTTGCCCGCGACTCCGTCCGCGTGGTAACAAAGATGATAATTATTAATTTCTCTAACAAAAACTTAATCAACCCTTAACGGATATTGCAATTAAACAGAGTTAAAAAAATGTATCGAAAATGGTTCTGTATGTGAAAATTGTTTTTTCTTGTTTTCCCGCTTTTCTCTTGAAATTCTCCTGAATTTTCTTTGCTACAAACCTCAAGCAGCCCGAGACCTTTCCAAACAATGCAAAACTTATTAGGAAGGAAAACTCAACTGATTTTTAGGGTTCCGTAACCAAAAATTAAAAACGAGACCTAAATACTATGACTTCGATGTCTGTCTGTAAGTCTATCTCTCCATCTATCTTCAGGCTTTGTCTCCAGAACCATATATAGCTAATACGGTTGTCACAAAATATGTATTTCTATTGCCGCTATGACAACAAATACTAAAATCAAAATAAATTAAATATGCATGAGTGCCTCATACAGCAAATGAGTTTTTTTTCAAGTTTCTTCTTCTTGGTTCTAGATGGCACTGCTCTACGTCTACATAGCGCTGTCGCTTGTTAATAAGTGTACAGCTAAGCTGTTTGACTTTCAAAACACTAGTTCCTCAATTTTTTGCTCTTTACTGGCACGGAACCCTTCGTGCGCGCGTCCAACTTGCACTTGACCAGTTTTTCATAAAATAAATTTATTGTGATTTTTTTTCGTTAAAAACAAGAAGCGCTAACGTTTCTCATTCATCAGGATACTGAGTAATGAGTATATCGAACTCTTTACAAAAAAAATTCACGTGCGTAAAACCGTTACTTATTATAGTAGCTTGTTTTAGTTTTTCACGCCAATTTCCATAGCTTTTCTAAACTTGTTTGTCTTTTATGAGTAATATTGTGACAGAAAAATTGAAATTACAAGTCATTGAAAACATATGGACCGTGTACATAAGGTATGTGTTTATATAAAAGCTATGATATTTTCATATAACTGCCTGACTCTAATTCATACTAGAGACACAATTAAAACATTTGAGTTTCAACATTTATAAATTTAATAATGTAAGGCTTGTCTGCTAAATATTATATTATTTTTGAAAATACCCAATTTAAATAAGTTTTACAAGAAATGGAACCAACGCAGTTTTAACTTTGATAGGCCGATATGTTATTCTTAATCTAAAATAATATTTGAATCATCAAAATCCTATGAGAATATTTGACAGTTTCTTTTTAATTTCTAAAGCTTATTAATGAGTTCTGATAAGAAATAATTTTTACTCGGCACGATTTTATAGCACAGATTTTGTGTATCACAAACCTTAAAGCGGTCAATGTCCAAGGCTGGACGCTAAATTATATGCACCAGTTTTAACTTGAAACAATTCCAACTAAAAATTTTGACGTTTTCGAATTTATGATGTTTGTTGACAGCATTGGTAATGCAACATTTCGGTTTGTTTATCTAGTTAGAACAGGAACATATTTTCAAATATATATTTTAAGTGGTAATTAAAGTTGATTTATATTAAATACATATACCCCATATATAAATTATACTAGATATTAAGAGGAGAAAAAAGTACAAATCACGTTGAGTCATGCGAGGAAAAGGTCTCAAAAATATTTTCTCGAATATATATGTATTTTTGTTCCCCTCGCTTTGAGATTCTTATATGAACTTCAACAAAGCGAAGTCAGTATCACGAAGAAACATAAAACATTCGTAAATTCTAAATTTAAAACAACAACTTTTTAAAAAAAAAGTGTATCTTAGTGCCCGCCGTATAAACTTTTTGAACGTTGAAACTACGATGCTTACCTAAAGATGGTAACTAGCACGACGAGAATGATCAGCGTAGGAAACTCACACGTCGCACTCGGGCAGTTTTTAAGTTTTTAATTTAATTTGCAAAATTTTATGACGCAAACTTGAAATGTTACACATAAAATGCACTTTATAATTGGATCTTGTTTCCAATTTTCGCAAGAAGAACCTCCAATTAGAACATACTTCTCAATCAAACGGATGTCAAAATTGAACCTGTCAATTAATTTCAAATTTGACCACTTCATTGATTTTAATTTTGGCCCCGGGCGTTGGTTTTTGCGATACGGTAGCGATGCAATTAATTATTTTCATACTCCGATATGTATACTATGTTATACAATTAATCAATTAGTGTACATCATTAATCAATAACTTAATGAAGGAATCTGCACTAATAAACGCGAACGTCTGTGTTACTTTTTTCACGTATCTATTTTATGATTATAGGAATATAATAATTTAGAATTGACGGTTTATTATCTATGACATTAGATGTAAAAAATTCAAAAAAGTTTTTAAAAATGCCACATACGTAGTTGAATATCTTATTGGTTCTCGGTGGAAATTCATGTTCAACATTAATAAAACTCACTTGTTTCCTCTGTGTTATATTGCAATTATATAAATAATGAAAGGCTACAATTACCTTTTTTTAGTGCGTGAAAGGACGTGCAAGACAATATTGAGGCGCTCGCGATAACTCGACGTTAACCGCGAAAAGAAAACCCCAAGGAAAAAATACATTATGGGCGACGGCAGTTGCTTGCCATCAGATAACCCGTCTGCTCACTTGCTCCATAAAAATATCATAAAAAAAAATGAACGTGAAAATATGAAAGTATGGACGGATCAATACCAGAAACAAAGCTTAACCCAACAATGTTTGCCGGGTCAACCAGTATCTAGAATGCAGTTATTTCATTAAGATCTGTAGCGGCCCGCGGTGTGAAAAGCCAACAACAAATACGAGGCCCGAGTCAATTTGCCGATACGCGTCGCCCTCGTCAAACACGTGGAGATTTCTCTTTAAGTGTTCGTCATCATCATCACTGTATTCGTCATCATCATCATCATCTCCATCATCATCATCATCTCCTTCATCATCATCATCTCCTTCATCATATACTATCAAGTACGATAATGAGCGAATCGTTTAAATTTTAAATGAAATACCTAACGCTGATACAGTTTGTCACATTGTATGCGAGTTTCTTGTTATAAACTTCTTTAAATTGTTTTCTAATAAGATTGTATTATTAATTGTTATTATTAAAACTTGAGTCACCAATTAGATCAAATTTAAATCAAATTTAATCTTTATCTAAGAAGCTTATCGAAGCCACTCGAGACCCCAGAGCTACCTGGCACTACGGATAGCAATTGGCATCCAACGGGGCAATGCTATTAGGTTGCTCGGTACTCTGCCAGTTGGGGACGATTTGGAAAAGGTTTTCTTTTTATAGTTTTTATAATTTATTTTAATTTTGTATATTTTACTTTGTAATGTTTATTTGATAATTTAATTTATTAAAAGTTAAAATTATTTTCACACATAGTATAAATTTTAACCCACAACATTTAGAACGTAGTTTTCTGTCTATAACGTTACTATAAAATTAAACAAAAAATACTATTCAATCAATATTATGCACTAGCTTTTGCTCGGGACTACGTCCACGTGAAACTTTATAAATTATACCGTTTTAATAAAATTTTTGATTACAGATTGGTCGAAGCGTGATTGTATATAGCCTATACCCTCCCTCGATAAATTGACTAACCGACACAAAAATATTTTCTCAATTCCGGCCAGTAGTTTCTTACTTTAGCGCGTTTAAACAAACAAAACTTTCAGTTGTATGTTATAAGTATAGATAGAATTCCGAATCCGAAGTTACTAAAGCATAAACAATCCAAAACTGGTACAAATAACACTATCATCATGACAAAGAACACCGAAACAGTTTCAGCCGACGCTCTGGGCCTTTATTAAAACTCGCATAAAGGGGGTCAAAAAAATCGTAATCTGTCAGTATCGATGCTAAATCATCGAGTCGTGGCATATCGATTTAGCCGACCACCTGCGCTGCACCTGTAATGAACCCAGCCGTATAATTATTGACACCTACGTAATGTGCTGTAAGAATCGACCTATTCTTATTGCCGGGGAGATAAGAGTGCTATTTTGTAGTAAATCGAGCGTCGTGGAAACCTAGTACGTTTTGTAGTTGAAACGTTGAAAATAAATGTAAGGGCATTTTTTTTTATTTTAGCGGTGTGATAAGGCGCTACAGTTATTTTGAGGTAATAAAAAGGAATTTCTTTGGAAAAAAAATACTTACATCGAACATTTATTCGATAATTTTAGACAGCAAGGACTAAAGCATTTATTTCAATCTCATTTAAAATATCTGTGAAGCTAAGTTACGAAAATATGAGGCTTTCTTGTTCTATATTATGACAGGCTTAGCTTATATTTAAATTATCAGTACTTAAATGAAAATATTCTTACCACCACCACACTTACACCCCCTGTCTTAATCTGATGGTTTCGATACAAAAAACTAACTTTTTAAGTTCCGCACTAACTAAGAAATCTGATTTTTAGACTATGTTAACCAGAGGCATATAGAAACCCTACACTAGCTTAGTCTGACGACCTCGAGTAAATCCAAAAAAACCTTCTTGGGCTCCCCGACTATAATGCTTACATGGACTTATAAAAAGCGGTATGGGACGTCTAAATAAATGTACAATTTTTGGGTACACCAATCATTATTTTACCGCCGAAACGCAAATATTTTAAGTATGCTTAAGATATTCTTACCCAGCAATTCATAATTTTTAGTTTTTTTTTTGATTCCTATAAGAACATAAGGATTAAATAGATACTTATATACTTCTGAGTCATAAGTGCGTCTCTCTGTTCATCACCTCTTTACGCCCAAACCGCTGAATTTATTGAAATTTGGTATAAACATATCTTGAGTCCCTGAGAAAGACATAGGATACTTTTTATCCCGGAAAAATGTACGATTCCCGCAAAAAATTAATGGTGGCGTCAATACGCAACTCCGTTGGGTTGCAGGCTTCATCTAGTACTATCCACTAGTCCGTAGCCTAGTGGGTAATACCTTTGGTTCGCGCTCGAGAGGATGCAGGATCGAACCTCGGTGGAGGCGTGTACCAATGAGACATTTTCCGATCTCAAGTACATAATACGGATGCTCATTGCCGTGGAAAAGGCATGCTTCGGCACGAATGGGCCGGCTCGACCGAAATGATACCACAGCCTCATAGGAAACTAGCGTGAAACGGGGTTGTACTGTGTTTCGTTCAGTGAGTGAGTTTACCGGTGGCCCAACTTCCCTAATCATATGTGATACCCATTCCCTATTCCCTCATAAAAGCCGGCAACGCACTTGCCACTCTTCTTGTCTCACGAGTGACGGCAATTGCTTTCCATCACGTAACCCATCTGCTCACTTGCCCGCTAAAAATATAATTTTCAAAAAATCCTACAACCTTTCCCGGGGATTAAAAGTACCTTCATAATGTCGATGTATATAAGAGCACTTATAAGATTGAAGGAACATCCTCACCTACTTTCGCGGCCGGTCCACCCAACTGATTTAAATTCAGATTGTTACCAGCCAATTTTTCTTTTAACGCCAGATACAATTACGGGCAATTTATCACACGCTCCCAAAACCACGAACCACATTTAACGCGTCAGAAACGGCAATCTGATTTGAATTTCACCTGAATAACTCGCATTGTTGCAAAGTTGAGCGGAAAAGATTGGCGATCAAAAATGTCTTCATTTGTTGCATTCTAAATATATTTTTGCTTTGTAGCCGCGTGTTTTATATATTTTCGATACAATTTATAAAAATACTACAAAATGTCTTATGTTCGACCTATCGGTAAGCTTTATTGATGTTAAGATCAAAATCACTTAAAAGTATCCATAAAAGCTAACTAATTGAGTAATTAACTATCTGAAGACCTAAAAAAGCCACTTAGCATCATTGCAATCGAATCGCTTTGCAAACGACTTTAGCAAATTTTCTTACATTGTAAAAAATTAAAATTTAATTTATAAAATAGTTTCTACGAGACCAATTAGTGTTTTGCAAAATTAATAGTTATTTGCACTATTGCTAAGTGGCCTTTTAAGGGGGCTGTTATGTATACTCGTATTAAAATATTTTAAATCTCACGCAAAAGCGTAAAGAGAACATGATGTTTAAGAAAACGGGAGTTAAAAAGCTTTCGTTTATTTTTAGCAAGCCAGCCTTTTGCTTTCTTCACGGTAACTATTAACCCAAGACCTTAAAAAGCCGACACAGCTATCTAGTACCTGAGATCTAGGATATACTATTACATACTATAGGACTAGTTAATAGCATCGTAACATGTGATTTTACAACCTTTGCTTGGAGTCATAAAAATCCAGATCTCAAATGACATGTAAATATTATGTTTGTCCAGCATTAAAAGTATAAATACTAGGTTTTATTAACTATTAACGTTAGAAGAGGAAAGTTGGGAAGATGAAAGTTTCGTGCATACGAGCTTCTTTCTAACGCGCGCTACTGCATTTTTGGTACAAAAAAGTTATTTAGCATAAATAATTTTAGCCTGCAATGCCTTTTCTAACATAGCTTAGGCAGGTTAGCAGTTTTGCTTGTTTTCCCTCTTATTTAATTACTATTAATAATAAACTTTTAGCTATGCCCGCGTGGAAATGATTTATCCTATGTGAGCATTTAATCGGAATAAAAAGTATTCAATATTCAAAGTAAAATATTAATGTAGCCTATGTCACTTTCTAATAATGTTTAAGTGTAACGGGGTAAGTATCTTGAAGTCGGAAAACTACTCATATGTGATCTTTATTAACAGTGAAAGAAGGAGGAACAGCTGGCAACAAAAATTGGCCTTTCCGACCGGCCAGTCTATATCAAATGGGATGGAACTTTTATCGAAATTAGCTTACTCTCCGACAACTACGTAATTAAAACTGTTCTAACTAAGCTAAAACATGTTTTGAATGCTATGCGAAAAGTTAATTGTGGTGTTCTGCCTTTCTTCATAGGGTAGGGTTGTATCAACGAAATTAATTTTCTGTGAAACAAACCACAATTACACTTCATTACATTATCATATGACACAGTGACCCTTCATGATTATAATATATTATAGTACAGTACACTTATAAAGTTTTTTTTTGAGAAATAAAGATATATTATATTAATTTAAATAAAGTGTCAAAAGTCTCTCGTCTGCGCCGACCGTAGCATACAGAATGTTATGATGCTACACACACGCGCTGTAACATGCGTAATTTACGCAGTAGTTCTCCCGTCATATTACAATGTCTCGTCTCAATTTCTATGCGACTGGGTGATAACCACCCATGTTTGTGTGGTGCAAGCCGTGGTTGTCGCTAGTGACGTTAAATATACGACAAAATACTGTCCATCGGCAAGAAAGGGAAATCGATAATTTGTACTTGTACATTTTGTACGAACCTCACGGAGCCCGAAACCTTTCCGACAAATGCAAAACCGTGGAAATCGGTTCGTGCGTTTTGGAGTTATATCGTCAGGAAAGAAAACTTATTTTATACAGTAATAAAATTTAAGGAGAAATGCAGGATAACGAAAATGTACTACAACGGCGCTTGACACCAACGCATTGTACTTTGCTCAGTTATTTTATCATAATAGAATTAAAAAATGTTTAATGTGGTTTCTGTTAAGTAGTCACTAGGTGTTATAAGCATTTAATTTTGTTAGAGAAAATAATTTTTGTTACCACGCGGACGGAGTCGCGGACAACAGCTAGTTGAATTATATTTTGAAATCATATTTTGTAGGACTAAGCAGCACTCGCTAAAGTCTTGTGACTTAGGCGACGTTTTCATCCATTTGCAGACAGGTTTGACGTCGCCGGCTGAACTGTGAATCTCACCATCTTAGATAAGGTAATTTGATTGTAGGCGCTTAAGTGCAATCCAGGCGCTAACGGCCTTGACCATAAATTCAGAGTATCAAAAATCTCCTCCCGCTAACGGAAAATATTTAATATATAATTAATAAAAACAAGGAATAAGAATTCCTCTATAGGGATTATAGTGTTAATCGTACCTCTTAACCGGTTAGTTGTAAGTCTAATTGTTCCAAAAAGTACTACACTAACTTAATATATAATATGCTAAAATATTTAACCGATATGATAAAATGTAGAGAATTTAATGGTACCTACAAAAGTGTCGTGTATTCTGCTACAAGACTTTCTAGTGAGAAAAAATAATGGTTTATCCTACTACACCAGGAGGGTTATGTTTTTGGAGAATATATATGTATGTTTTTTTATGATATTTAGGGGGCAAGCGAGCAGACGAGTTACCTAATGGAAAGCAACTGCCGTCGCCCATGGACACTTGCGATGCGATGCCGGACTTTATGAGAGAATAGGGAATGGGAATAGAGATAGTGGGATTAAGCAAGTTGGGCCACCGGTAAACTCACTCACTGAACGAAACACACGCCGTTTCGCGCCAGTTTTTTGTGAGGCCGTGATGTCACTCCAGTCAAGCTGGCCCATTCGTACCGAAGCATGGCTCTCCCACGGCAAAATGCATGTATGTAAAATTGTTTGGCACGACCTGCTTAAGCGGCTTGATTTAAACGTCTATAATACCTCATATCGTTGCATTCGTCTTGATAGCGAAAGTGACACTGGGAAGAAATTAGAATATCAAAATGGCAGATTTTGAAGTCAAAATTGTGAGGTTCAAAAATTTTTTTCCCTCCATTTAGGTCGATTAGGGTATCGAAATGAGGGGCTTTAAATAGCCATTGTATAAATAAACATAACTTGATGTTTAAATAGCAATGGTTCCTGCCGTTATTGTCTTATTGTTGTTCAAATGATATTTTCATTTTTCATTTCCCTTCTACCAAAATCAAAACATAATACCTTTTAACTTATACCTAACAAAAACTTAAGCAAGTTACTATTTAATACATATAAGGGTTATTAATATAAATCTATCTAGTGGTTTAACCAAATGCACAATATTATTAACAGTTATGATTAAAATCTTATATACATAACTGTTTCGAGATTATCAATTATGAAACACACTTTTACGACTCACAGCTAAATAAACAATAAACTTGGTGACAGTTTACGATCTGTCATATACTTTATGGACGTGTAAATATTTAATTGAAAGTTAAAAAACACCTGACGATTCCGTTTCTGCTCTGCTTACATACATTTGTATCGTAAAATGTTTGATTTCGTGACCGCAGCTACATTTACACCATACCGTAACATGCTAGGTTATTGATTATTTAATAACTAGCTATGCCCCGCGGTGCTACCCGCATAAAATGAAGTCAATGTGCTAATCCAGAATATAATAATATGGCGCTAGCTCGCCAAATTTTATAAAAATCGGTCCAGCCGTTTAAGCGTGAGTTTAACAGACTTTTTTTTCGATATATGTTCTATTACGGTTCTTTAGCACCCCAAATTAATTATTATGTAAAAATATTAAATGTACAGACACTCTAATTTCACTGTTTTATTATATGTATAATTTTTTTATTTACGTTTTGGCCTCTGAAGTTTTATGTTGTTGTATTCGACATTTCCCGATCAAATGTTCGTTTCGGTGTAACAGTAACTGTATAAGCTCACCGTAACGAGGCTGCCAGGTTTACGACTATTTAATCCGATTTACAAACATTAGCCAGCGGTCTTCGGGATCTAGCAATCGTTAAATTATAAGTAGCAAACTTATTATCGGTATTACCTTGTTTAAGGTTTTCTTTTAATTCAAATGTGAGTATTAATAAGTAGAGATAAATGCTGAATGATACAAGTTCTTTTATAATTTACTAGCGACCCGCCCCGGCTTCGCACGGGTGGACATTCAGTTTTTAAGCTCACTGAAAAAAAAAATGAAAAATGTGGCGGCCATCATTAATTTTAATATCAATTACAATTTTAAATTCGTAATATCTTTAGAATGGATTGTCCGATTGGAATAAAATAAAATGTTATTAATAGGTATTGAAACAATCTTGCTCAAAAAAATGTTTATTTGGATAAGGATTAGCTGTGAGTTACAGAGAGTACACAAGTTTAAGTACTTAGGGCACATACTAACTTCCGATCTCAGGGATGATAGTGACATAGAGAGGGAACGAAGAGCGTTGTCGGTTCGGGCAAATATGCTGGTCCGCAGGTTTTCGCGCTGCACTAGCGCGGTCAAAATTACTCTTTTCAGAGCATTTTGTACCGCCTTCTACACGTGCAGTCTGTGGGCATCATACAAGCTCAGTGCCTACTTCGTGTCCAATTTAATAACGCGTTTAGTATGCTGTTGGGGCTTCCTCGATACTGCAGCGCATCTGGGATGTTCGCCGAGGCACACGTAGATTGCTTTTACGCCACTATGCGCAAACGTTGTGCTTCTTTAGTCCGCAGGGTGAGGGGGAG
>JAOTAV010027551.1:0-21027 GCA_026546445.1 Cyclargus thomasi
TAGGATCTCATCCAAACTTCTTATTCAACTTATATAACATTATTGTTAATGTCAGTCCATCACGCTTTCGGACTTTTTTGTATATAATAATTTATATGTATATATAATATATTATACGTGTAAATTTTTATACCAATTACATATATAAATATGATTATTATTTTTAAATATATTATTGTATATATATTGTCTTTTTTTAACTTTTTTTAAATTTTTTTGTTTTGTCTACCTTCGAAGACTACGAACTCGCTATTTCACCTATGACTTGAAGGTTTCTGTCTTTGATAGGCATTTTAGTGTTCCGTTCTTTTAAATGATCGGTTGACGCCTCTAAGGAAATTTTGATAAAACTGAGCGTAGATATTTATCTGTTATCTTCTTGTCAGTTAAAAGAAACAGCAGCAGCAACCCATCCCTGTAAAACGATACGATTGGCAAAAAAGAGTCTGGCACGATGACAACTGAAACTAAAACTTTTTATTTATGGCAGCTTTGTAGTTCTTGAAAACTCCAGTACGAATTATATTAAAGTTGCTTTCATGCTTATCGTGCTTAGGGGTTGCCTATAATAAAAGAAAACTGCTCCTACAGTATTTTCTGCCGAACTGTACACCACACAAATCTAAGCTACGTGGTGCACCATAAGGATAAGTTTAATTTGGACTTACGTAATACCACTATATCTCGATTTACTATCGAATTCAAAAAGCAAACACTATAAGAAATACAGGGTTGTATAGATTATAGTACACTTAACGCTGAAGTACCACTTAATCAGTAGCCTTTGGTCCGGGAATCGGCGATCGCGTCCGCGTCCGTAATCAATTGCGTCCGTCCGACGTCGGACGCGGACGAGATGAATCGATTTGGGTCAGTTTTGCCATTTCGCTGGTACAGCTTCTATCGATTTATTCCTTAATATTTTCGGGTTCCGTACCCACATGCGGACTTTTAGGTCCTGCTGGTTGTTTATGGGTGATAAAAGCAGCTGAAACCTGTAGTTTAAGATTTTATAGAGCAAGTAATTAACTTATTAAAACAATATCCCACGTATAATTTTATTTAAACATACATGTACTTTTTTCTTAAAATAATAATTCATGTAGGTTGCGCTCAGATGAACAATGAAAAAAGAGTAGACGTAGATGAAACAACAGCATATTACCTGTTATATTACTATTTACACATGACATGTAAAACTGCATGTTAACATACTGCATAATATTTTTTTAAGCTCTACTTTTTTCAACGTATGCTTTATTCTTTATTATCTGTAGCTGTTTTATTTTTTAAGAGTACAAAACTCATATTGTATCATAATTGCTATCGTGAGCAACATATATCCATAATACAATTTCCAAATCTCGATATTATTCATTGCCAAACATATTCCTTGCATGTCGAAAAAGTTTGAATAAGGCTTTGAATCACGAACAGTTACTTTCCGAATTACAAATAACTTCCGGTTTTGTTAGTGTAATGTTGCCATTATGCGGATAGTGGTGGGTTATTTTTGTAATGTCTATGCATTTTTCCTAGCAATTTTAATAAAATGTTACAAACGTTATGTTAATAAGTATTTCTTAAAACCGCAGTAAAACAAGCTTGGCTTTGCTAAAGTATTATCCATTATATTTGTGTAAAAAATTTCGTGAAAAAGTATTATTAATGGCTGTCGCTACTCGCTGTATTGAATTATTTATAAGGGAGCGAAAGAAACGTAAGCGGGCTAAAAGGGTGCCATTTAAAACAGCGTTAGTGTCATTAAAGCAGTGGATTTGCATTTCGCTCAAACGTTTCCTTAATATCAGCTTAGTTCTTAGCTCGCGTCGTGAAAACGCTAATGAGGTCCTTGGTTACGTTGCTTATTTTTAGTCTTTAATATTGTTAGCAAAAATTTTCGTAGATCAAAATGTAAACATTCTGAAAACTAAATTGATGTTTATTTTATTTGTTTAAAAATATTGAAAAATACCAAGGTACCTTGCATTTCTAAACTTGCACCTTTCAATATCTTTAGGTAACTTTAATCTAGAATATTTTTATATAATATATAATGATGTGAAAAATAAGACTTGATGTTTTCTAAAACTTTAAAATGCCAAATATTCATTAGTAACTAGGGAAAACCATCAAAATTTAGCAAAACGGCAAAATAAAGATATTCAAACAATAAATTAAATAACAATATCTATCTCCTACAAAATATCACACCGGCATTGTTAGATAAATTGCTGTCGGATATGTCCCACTGTCTGTAGGCACAAAGACTTCCGTTCAACCTGGAGCGGGAAATTGTGCCGTCTCTGGATTTGCATACATTCATAAATCCTTTCACGTAACAAAACGTATCCACAGCACTCTCGGTATAAATCAAAGCAACGGTATATTCGGTATACTCTAGCGATGTACCTAAACACGCGAAACTATATTTTACACGGCCCTCCGTGATCTAATTTTTGTGTTTTTGGTTTGCGTGTATGTAATTTTCAGTTCGGAAATTTTGCTATTATTCATTGCCATAACTAACACCTAGTTGTAGCTTTGAACTTAGTTTATTGTTTGTATTTTTTTTTGAAATTCGGTCGTATATTTTTTTTGTCAAAAAAGACTTTATAATAAATTTTTATAGTCGGGTTAGTTTAGGCACTAACATTCAGGTATGTATTGATCTATCTGAGTAAATTCTTGATCTATCTGATCCAAAAATTGTCCTGCAAAATAAAGACTAAGGTTATTATTTTCAAAACAAGAAACCTCTTTAGAACCTATAGGTGTATTGTAAAAGAAGAACCTTTTTTTTGTGAATAGCACCATACTCAATAGTTCAATACTGACTAAAAGTGGTTCCGAGTTCCGAAAAGGAAAGCTTTGACTTTGATTTATAATATCCATTGATTAATGATTATTGCTTCTAATCGCCTTAATGGTGTCAGCAGATTTAGACTGGGATATAAATAACCATACGACATGATTTCTTAAGCCGAATAACATAGCGTCTAGACTGGGAATTAAAAAAATAAAGGTTGCTTCATTTAGAGGATTTTGGTACAATTTATATTTGATAGCATTTAATAATTTTCAGGGGGTTAAAACTTATTTCACCGTTAGTCATAAGCTTGAAAAATAACTCCGAGCAAAGTACTTTAAATAAAATATGTAATGTAACTTTTATTTTATTACACCATATGTAAGTATAAATAAAGTCATGGTGCGTAAATTACACAGCTTGTATTTAATACAACACGTAAATTTTCACTCGGTGAATCCAATAAAACATAATTTCGTACTTCAATTCGTTCGAGCGCTGGAAAAGACGAAAATAATAACAGAAGTAATGTGTATGTAACGAAGTTTTTCTTTTCTTATATCCGGAGGCGTTCCTTTGTGCCTATCTCATTTCGTCTGGTGGTTCTGACAATTTTCCAAATTGAAATTGTTTTTCAAACTCGGTCTATTTCGGCGGGGGATTTCGTCTTTTTTTAGGGCCTAGGCGCATGATGGTTTTGAACGCGTATTCTTTGTAAGTTCATATGTATAAAGACTGTTATACATAGGAGGTATATTCATAAGATTTTGTGGGAGTTGTTACTACAATGGAGGATGTTACCAAAGTTATCTCCCATTTCCTAAAGCCTTCTTCATTCCCTCGACTATTGTGTCGTTAAAACTTTTTATAAATTCTACCCCCTCCCTCCCCTTTTTAAATCTTTTGGGGTAGAAATGTTTGTATGCCAAAAAAAATTTTTACGTTGAGCAAGCCGCTGCACGTAGTTATCGTTAACCGAAATTGCTTCTTAGAACTTAAAGATGGACGTTTTTACAGGTTCAAATGCGGAACCGGTATGGAAGCTTCAGGACCCGGGGTTCGACCAGGGTTACGGGTCGGAGAGGTCGCCGGAAGAGGACTACCTTCCGCCAATCGTCCCTCCCATTTCCCTGGAGCAGTATGAGCAGGAGCTGCGAGCTGTATACCCCTTTATTACTGAAGGTGAGAAAGAGATACATACGTGCATTGTACCATCGAGGAAATTAAAACAGAGCCAGTTGACAGATCTACATTAATTGGTCGGAATATATCAATGGCGTGTAAGTCGTGATCTTTCGGCTGGGTTCGATATAACGTTTTTTTGTCAGTTTTACCCACTAACAGACCACGTATGTGGTAGTGCAAGTTGCAACCGATATTGCAATGTAGACGTCGAGCTGTTTCATCTAGTATCAAAAGAAGAAACTAGCAAAAACACGCTTGTTATAACGGCATCAAAAATAAATATTGTGTGAAATTTCTACTTTTTTAAAGGGGCTTTGGCTCACCACACATTCCCACCACTGTATCTCCTGTGTCGCCAGGATCGACAGCGGTATCCAAACACGAAAACCCTTTGATATGATCTCAGGGTGCCCGAGGGACGTGCTAAAGCTTGTCTTGGTACCCGCAACGAAATTAATCAGAAACTGATGTGAAATTTCAACTCTTTAGTTATTACCGTTCTTGAGGTACAACCTGGGGACAGACGGACAAATACCAAAGTCTTCGTAAATGGGGTCCCGTTTTTACTCCTTGGGTGCAGAGCGCTCAAAGGCAACGGAAATGATATAAAGAAACCTGTGTTCAAAAGGCGATCAGCAAAATATAATTTAAAATCTAAAATACATTTCATCCCCATCCTATATATCCATATTCTACAGTTACTTGGTACGTGATATGAAAATTAATTTAAACGCTCGCCGGCTTAATCAACATATGCAATCCATGTAATTTATTTATTAGATAGAAACTGTAACGAACGAATATTGAAAGCGAATTTGTTTACGTTTATTTTTTGCATGCTATCGGAGAGTTATGTTTTTTTAATTAAAATTGTACCTGAGCCTGGTTACTATCTCTTCTGGATGGACTTTATGTATTTTGGTTCGTTGAAATCGTTTTGCCAAGCACTCTTCCAATGCATGCTAGCCAGAGTCTGATGATGGAAGTTGGTACAATAGTGAGATGCTACTCATTATTGTACCTTTATCGAGCATTTTATTCCGTGTTTCTTAATTATCACCAATGGGTATTTACTTTGACGGTTCAGGTGCTACTTTCAATTTTATTAAAAAAAGAAAATTGGTCTAAAAATTCTACAGCCTGTTTTAGGGTTTTTGTTTAAGGGTTCGTATGTGTCCTTTGTGTATAGAGTTTACTGCAAAAGTAGCAAAGCTGAAAGTGAAAAATATTGTGTTTTGTAAGGGCAAACTTATATCGTTATGGCGCTTACCACTTGCTCATGCAAATCACGAAAAACAATTTTGCTTTCAGCGTTGTTGCTTATATAATAAACTCTATATAAGAAGCAAATAATATATAATAAGATGTGTCACTAAAATTAAGTTACCAAATACAAATACACACTTTGTATATTGGTATTTGGTAATTTTTGTATAAGATACCTTATTTGTATTGGTAACATACTCTCTCTATTTTCATTTATATTCTAAGTAAATTGTATTTTAGTCGGTATAATGTGAGCGATGAAGTCATAAGCTTATTTAATTCAGTAATAGCTGTGAGTACTCCATTACCGGGGATAAACTTTGAATATTATGTGGAACAGGTGCGTTATGCTTAAGCCGGATTTGCAATTTTCCCCCGGGAGCAAATTTTGACGGCTAAAATATTTAGGCGTTTATACCATTAACTACCTCGGAGATGCTTTATTTAATTATAGCCGTCAAGGTAAGCCTTTAGGCCAGTCAAATTAATACGGCCTTTAAAGGTATAGATTAAATGAAACTAAGATTAACTGTATTTTCCGAGAACTTACAGATGTAATCACCATGAATTTTTCGCCTGAAATGATTTTTTATGATATTTAGGGTACAAGCGAGCTGACGGGTTACCTGATGGAAAACAAAGTCGCCCATGGACACTCGCGACATCCGAAGAGTCGCAAGTGCGTTGCCGGCCTTTATAAGGGAATAGAGAATGGAAATAGGGATAAGAGATGTTGGGACACCGGTGAACTCACTCTTTAGTGAGTGAGTTTACCGGTGGTGGAATAGCACAACGCCGTTTCACGTCAGTTTTCTGTGAGGCCGTGGTATCATTCCGGTCTAGCCGGCCCTTTCGTGAATTCAATAGCGTCATCATGTCATAAAAAAAAATTAATTAGGCAATTTCTTATTGATATAAAGAGCATCGTGATCTATTTAATGCTTGTATTCTAGATGTAACGATTTTCAGTTCTCTTTTCCTAAAATTCCCACAGACAGATTTAAATAAATCTTCTTTTGCTCAATAACTATTAACTCTGGGCAACATATAGAATACTTTTTATTCCGGGAAAATGTACGTATCCCGCGCGACATACAAATTATCGTGCAACGAAGTTGCGGGTACCAACTAGTTTTTAAATAAAATCATATTAATTTGATTTCAGAATACAGGCATAGTTGAAAGGTTTATTCACAAACAGTTTTGCGATTGCGAGTTAAATCATCGATCATTTCATGATGTCAGATTTGAGTTTAATCTGACTTCGTGTACGAATCAAGGGGGTTTTTGCGTTATCCAATTCAATTTGTAACGTGCGGCCTACCGACCCGTGTCATCCTCACTACCCAACTCGCCTGGCTCCGTACAAACAAAGGTAGCGGGATTTGACAATACGAAACCCTAGACCGAGTCTTAATCTTATGAATACGAATGAGATGTTAAATTATTTTGGGTTTAGTTGACATTTTGGATGGATTTTAAGTAAATTGGGTCTTAGATTACTCTATTAAGATTTAGTTATTTACGTGAATATTTTTATTTGAAGCGCAAATTATTCTTCAAATCTGTATCGATAAGAATTTAATACCCTTTTTGATTTTGATTCGATGCTTATTCTTTCTTTTTGCTGTTTGTTTAAAATGTAATATGAGAGGCGGATGTAATTTAAGAATCCGTTAGATATTTTTAGCTATACTTATTAAATTTTTGTTTTTGTATATATTTTTTGTCTTCTAATAAATAAATAAAAAAATTACACCCTTCTGTTTGAACAGCATAACAAATTATTTTCACAGTGTCGTGACGTCACTTCCACCGTCACGTATTCCCGTGCGTCCAAAGGTCAAATCCCTCGGCGTCACTAAGCTCGGCGTTGACCCGCTAATAATAGAGTAATGCCGTGTGACACTGTGACACGAACGTTAAGTTAACGTTGCAACAAACCTCGCTGCACGCAGCAGCAACTTAAAATCAAATAAAATGCCACTTTATGACATAGACGATAGGTTTCATTTTGATTTACGACACTTGTCAAATGTCACTTGCCAAATGTTGCGGCTGCTTGCAGCCAGGATCGGAATTCGGAACGTTAATTTTACGGTGAAATACAGCGAGATCTTAGTTCACTCATATTCCTAGTCTGTGCGCATAGTCTCTGCTTAAGTCTCTCCAAACAATAGTGTATGACTCAAAAGTTATGGTACTTTAAATTGAGTGTGCTCAAAGTTCAAACAGCGGTAAGAATATTTTTTGTGATTGTAACGACACATTTGCTGCTATTTTATGATTATCAAATACCAATACTGAAATATTTTCGCTCTACGTATACAATTTGCCTCTTCATACATTTTAAACAATACAGCACTTGTACGGTGTACCTATAATCTATAATAACAAAGCATAGGACTTTCCGAAGAATAAGTTACTCTTGTAATAGGAATAAATTTAGAAAGGTACCTAGAGTAAACTTGGCTAGGTGGCTACAGAGCATTCCAAGTTAAATTACCCCCGTGAGGACCTTTATCACAAAGGCATAAAGATTACTCTTTATATTATCCAAGATACATTCTGAGTAGACCTGCTACTTGGCTAGCAACAATACAATCATGAATTCCTAAACGCTCGCTACACACATCTACAGACGTACAATGTGACCCAATTACAGCATAATTGAATAAAGAAAGTATAAATCCAATAATTAAATAATTAACTGGAACTTATACGGCTACGACTGTTTATTTCTCTAATATTAATTATTTCGTTGCGTTTGAGTAAATAATGCACTCAATAGTCAATAGACAAGTTATTCCACTATTCTATACAGTGTACTATTTAGAAATAAACCCACTACCTATTATATAAAAAAGTCAGGTTTTCCTTCCTGACGAACTTCCTCCAGAACGAGCAAACAGATTTCGACAGTTTTGCATTCTTAGAAAGGTCTCGGGCTCCGTGACGTTTATATTTATTTATTTATTCTTTATTTGCTTATAAAAATACATACATTAGAGAAAGAAAAAACTAGGTAGAGAATAAAGCAAAAGGGCGGCCTTACCGCTTACAGCGGTTTCTTCCAGGCAACCCATATTTATAGCAAAGAATTCCGGAAAACTTTCAGGAGAAATGCAGGAAATCAGGGGAAATCATTTTACACATACAGCGCCATCTTTGATACCTGGTATGCACTACAACGGCGCTTGACAGCTACTATTTGTACACTGCTTAATTAATTTCTCATATTCGAGTATAAAAACTATATTGCGGGTTCTGTTAAGTGGTCACTGGGTGTGATAATCATTTAATTTTGATATAGAAAAAAGCAATTCTGATCATTGTTACCACGCGGATGGAATTGCGGGCGACAGCTAGTTCTCTATAAATTAGTTAACATTATATTATGCCTCTTTCATAAAATTGTATCGTTAACACTACCTTTTAATCAAGATCATTAGTACAATCGGATTTCTAAATCGTTACAAAATCTGCAATATTAAAAACATTACAAACAAATCCCGATAATAACAATAGCAGTTTCTAAAAATAAAGTGTCAGCTAAATATATACATCAATGATGCTAACAATAAAGTCCCACAGTTAGGCCGTTTGTCCACCGCACGCCGTCATCGTCAATGAGATTATTTTGCGCCGATACAATGCTACTTTATAATCGTGGCGTAGAACAAAATGAACTCTACGTCATGCAGTGACTTGGCATTTTATAGTGCCCAAGTAAACTGGTTGACGGTAACGGCGGCGTGCGGTGGACTAAGTCTCAGAGCCTTTAACACCATTTGCTGATAGGTGCCGTATAGGCTACTTACAACTTATCTGATAGATGAAGTATAAAGAATATGTTGAATAACTTGTGGATAGCCTATTTAGTATTCACTTATCAGGAAGTTGTCCTAACACGCTCGAGACAGCTCCTAAGTGTTTTAATTATTCACTCGTTTTAGCGCAGTCTCGTGATATTTTCTCAGAAAACTGCTATTATACACCCAACACGACAAAAACGCTAACAAAGAAAATTTCCTTTTTCTCACACCTCTTAATAACAATGGCTTGTCGATTCGTGAACTCTATTATACTAAACTAAGGCACATGGCTTAGCTGCATCACTTAAACTATGATCCATACTAATAATGCCAAAGATTTTGTTTGTTTAATTTTTTTTTGTTTTTTTTTTTTTGCACGCTCTAATGGAGTAACAGTTATCTTAATTTTTGGTATAGGTTTATTTAAAAAGATGGCGAGTAACACCGGCTACTTTTGGTCTACGAAAAAAAACGGTTTCTACGGTTAAGGTTTAAAACTTTGAGGATTTTCGAATTCCACGCGGGTAGATCCGCGGAAAGAAGCTAGTATGACTCTAAACGGGATTGAGGGCTATCTCATACGGAAATAAAACGTTAAAGCAGTATTTGGCGATACATAAAAGTATTTATTTAATTTATTTATTGTTCAATACATTACACCTTTATAAATGTATAAAAACAAAACATCTTGCCGCATAAACTACAAAGAATTTATCTGAAATTTAAACAAACAAACTCACTACTTAACTACATACATAGCATGACATCCCTTAACATATAAATATTATGTTATATATCTAAGAATATCCCAACATCGCAAAGGTATCCTTGATCAAGAGCTATTTTAACATACCGCGTGAGAAAAGCTTAGCATTTACATGGTAAATTCTTCGCAACATCTCTTCTTTCGAGAAAAAAAAAAACCCCTCAAGATTACCTCTTGTTATGTAGTCTAACATGTTCAGCAACAATTTATTACCGTCAATAGGAAGTGTAGGTATATAATATGCGTATAACAATGAGTTTTTTGTCCACACGCTGGGTAGAGTCGCGCTCCGTAGAGCAGGCCGTGCGTGATGATCCAGAACGTACGCGTAATGGTGGACGTACATCTGTCAGAACCGCACGAACCGAACGCGGCGAAACGAATTCAATAAATGAAATGAAGACATAAGTGTAAGAAGCGGATAAGTAATATTTAAAAATCTGCCAAATTTTGCGTAAATGGACGGACGAAATTAAAATAATGTATAGCTAGATAGAGTAGCTAGATAATGAAATAGATAATTTACAAGAGTTGTTGAAATTTTATACTAAAAAATTAGTATTTACTATAGGTTGTAAAATGTTATCTATCTGTTTCTTTTACTTATGTCTTCAAATGTCATGGAACCTCGTACACTTGATTGTACCTAATCGTCCGATTCGTCCGTTCGCTGTCAAAAGGGCTTTGGTTCGTTCGGTTCTGATAGGTGTGCGTTCACCGTTAGAGATACACGTTCAAATATAGACAGCTAGATAAAATTCGCAATTATTTTGCGCAAAAATTCGTTAATCGCGCGGGAACCACACATTGCATGTTATATGGAAGTATGGTACAATCAGAGAAATTGAAACAGATACAGATCGCGAATCTATGTATTTTGGTCGGCTTATGTCATACCCAGTCGACACATCTCGACTTGGACATTGGAATTAACATATTTCGAACAAATGAAGTAGGTCTGTCAACTGGCTCTCTTTTAATTTCCCCCATTATTATATATTGTTAGTGTGATGTGATATGGAAATATGGTAAAATCAGAGAAGTTGAAACAGATACAAATCGTAGATCTAACTACTTTGGTCGGGTTATGTCAAACCCAGCCTAAAGATCTGCCGTCCTCAAGCTAAAATGCCGCTATGTACAAAAAGTACTTTTTTTGTTATGGGCAAAAAACGCCGTAGTTTTACTATGGGCTTGGTACTTCATAACAGCAATTTTAATTTTAATAACTCGATGACTATAAAAGCTACAAAAATGTTGATAATACACGTTGATAGAGCTTTTTCTTCTGATAATGATGGCATCAAAATGTCAAAAACGACTAGATGTTGGTTAACGGCATTTAAGCTTAAGGACGGCAGAGATCACGACTTACATGGAATTGACATATTCCGACCAAATGAGAAATATAAATAGATCCGTCAACTTGCTCTCTTTCAATTTCCCCCTTTTACATTGTAAAGCTACCAAAAAGTAAAAAAAAAGTGACCGCAACATAACATCATGTCTATTGTCTACCCTTCATTCTACTTTCATAAGACATCTCTCCGTCGCAAATGAGTAAGGATGAAGTAAGGAAGACGTATTATATCCCTGCCTCATGATGCAAGATGCGATTCCGCGCAGAAACGGAAACGTTCTCACGGAAACTCCTGGCACTTTTAACAGAAGTTTTCGAAATCGGGAACGATTCCGCGCGGAATCGTATCGTGAATCAGGGTGTTAATTACATTCCTGTTATCGTGGTGAAAGCTTTGGATAATTCCAAGTATATTTATGTTCGTTAAGGAGATTCTAAACTCGACAGCATATTGAATACAAATTTAATTAGCACCCTGAGTCCTGACACATCTGACTCACAGCTACACGAAGTTCGAAACGCCTTCCTTTTGTGTCGGGCGTCAAATTTCATTCTATATTAATGTCGGCGGGCGCGCAACAAACCAAATTGAAATGTGAATAAAGAAACTAGCTATTTCGTCGACGTATCCCTTATTTGAATAATCCTAAAAATTTTAAAAAGGGAACAAAAAAGTGAAAGAAATAGCTATAATCTGTATAAGCGACCCGCCCCGGCTATGCACGGGTGGACATTTATTATTAAGGCATATATAATCTTGTTCAATAAATAGTTTATTTAGATAAGGATTAGTATTTGACGATAATATGATCAATAAACATAGGCTAATCATTTCAATTACTTTTATTCTATGGAAAAGTGGTTATAATGGCTAAAATATAAATGTTTGGTTTATACTATTGCGGACTTTTTTGTACGCATTATTGAGTTCTACAACTTTTCTATAGAAGTCAATCATACAACTCTTAACTATTTAAGCAGCATTCGCGAGAATCGTTAACGTACTGCAGTTATTTCGACGACTTTCTCCACAATTTTCACTGTACACACACCCGTAAAATCCTATCTATTTTCCGGGTTAAAATAACTAACCTAACCTATACGGATTCGGAAAAATCCCTCTGAGTAATGGTAAAAGAAATTTTGAAATCGGTCCAGTAGTTTTGAGCCTATTCAATAGAAACATACAAAATACAAAGTTTTCCTCTTTATAATATTAGTATAGATTAGATCCTTTTTTAAATTTCCCTAGGTTTCTACCAAGTATCAAGATATATTTATCAAGAAATTTTTACTGGGTTGAATTTTTCTAAATATGCCGGCTCGTTATTGGTGATTCAGCTTTATATTGGTTTAATTTATAATTAAATTAATAAAAGCACATATGTACCAAATTACATCAATCATGTAGAGCCTGGCTATTATAATTAGCTCAGAAAATGTTATAATTAAATTAATAAGAAAATAAAACCAAAGACGTCAGATATCAAAAGTGTTGGTATATTATGATAGTGATCATTTTAACGGCACAAGCTAACTCGCTGAGTACGTCAATAAAATACGTTATTCGACGTCACACTAATGATTTTTTATCTGGAAGCTTTTGAAACCACTAGAGCGGAAATTCAATGTAAAGTAAGCCACAATTTGATTAAGAGCTAATTATAACACTGTATGGGGTACCACAATGTACTATTAAAATACTATTAATTTTAATTAACCTTATGGACAAGTACGCAACAATTTATGGTGATATTACACGACTTAAAAAATAATGTAGATGCATAAATAACCAAAATAAATATTGATTTTAAGTCATCGAAAAATTCGTTTTAAACAACAGTATCAATAAATTCTAACACAATGAAATCACGGACTAAGGGAACGGAAGACCAATAAAACTCCACAAATTGCCACAAAAATCGCCTCATGTCAAGAAAGTGGCAAGAAAACGGTCTGGATTGAATGAGATCATTGGCAAAATTGTTTTTGCGGATTCCCTTTGGCGATGTTTAATTCATGACTCGAACCTCAGCCATCCTTCGGTGGAATAAAATTTCATTCTATATTAAACTGCGCGACTCGCTCTCGATTCATACAAATTGATGTGTTCTATGTACCTCGATTCAATCGCTAAGCAGTAGGCGTACTCCGAAACCGTTTTTAAGCGTGGACCAACGAATCGGAAATTAGAGCGTCCGTCCGCTTAGTGGGTAAGACCTTTGGATCGCATTCGAGAGAGTGCAGATTCAAACCCCGGTGGAGGCGTGTACCAGTAATATTTTCCGATCTCAAGTACATAATGCAAATGCTCATTGCCGTGGGAGAGCCATGTCTTTGGCACGAATAGGCCGGCTCGACCGGTGTGATACAACGGCACACAGTCTTTTTTAACGGCTTCCAAAAACGAGGAGGTTATATGTTCGGCTGTGGATATATCCCTGTTCCCTCATAAAGGCCAGCAACGCACTTACTACTCTTCGGATGTTACGAGTGTCCATGGGCGACGGCACTTGTTTTCTATCAGGTAATCCGTCTGCTCGCTTGCCCCCTAAATATTATTTAAAAAAAAACGGAATGCTGGGTCTTACTCCGAAAATAAAACGTCTTGAATTGACGTTGACAGGTAGCAAATTTTGAGGTGACAGGTGTTTGAGGCAAGATGAAATCTTGTCATATAACTTTCCTATTACACCCCAATACGACACTGCAGGCTGGCTGATGAGAAGAGGGCCTACCATACATTTTACCTAAAGTAAAAAAATTTTGTCCAAAAATATATATGAGGCAATATGTAATTTTATATGTTGTATATGAGGCATATGTACTTTTATATGATTCAGCAGTAATTCAACATTGCCATGTGCGTGCAAAAATAATTTGCGAAAATTGCTTGTTAACTATAAAAAACCTATTTGTGGCAATTTGTAATTTTAATACAGGATTTTTCATTACTTGTATTTTTGGATAATTGCTTCCTTTTTTTTTACTTTCTTTTTAACCCCGCTTCTAGCTAGCCCTGCAGTTCCGTATTGGCGTCTTACATTACAAAGTTTTAGCTTACCTCAAACACCTACTCAACAGTTGCTACCTGTTCTCGGTTTATATAGACCACTAACCAAATCGCTGCCTTTTACACTAACGCTTTACTTCAAAGAAAACCCAGTAATTTATCTACGAGTATGTAAACTAGACATTGCACGGGTTGGCTTTCGTTCGGTTTCGTGTAGTATGTAGATACGTGGGACATTTTCTTACAACAAAATTTACAATTACTATCCCCGGAGTCTAATATGTTATTTAGCGGGGAACCGAGCAAACGTAGTTAACTGATGAAAAACAACTGCCGTCACCCATGGACACTCATGACATCCGAAGAGTCGCAAGTCCGTTGCCACCTGCCGGCCTTTATGAGAGAATAGGGAATATAAATCTCCTATGGATTAAGGAAGTTTGGCCAGTGGTTACATATGTCTTTTATAAAAATTACTCCTTTAATTTCGGAGCCTTTTCAACGCAAAACCTAAACTAAAGGTACCAATTGTTAACACTTTCTTCTATTTGATGCAGATAACACGTTCACGGTGGTGGTAGAGAAGGACGGCCGAGGGTTGGGTATGTCGGTGTGCGGGGGCGGGGGGCTGGTGCGGATCCGGCGGCTGTACCCGCCGCAGCCCGCATGGCGGACCGGCCAGCTCGCGCCCAGAGACCTCCTGCTGTCCGCCAACAATGTGCCGTTAGCGGGACTTAGTACCTACGTAAGTTTTGACCTGTAAAAAAAGAAGGTTCTAAGTTAGATTTTTTTTTCTACACTCTTACTGTGCCCGTGCGACATGCCACGGAGTTCCTTGCTAGTTACTGATATTGTAATAATTGTGAAATAAATATAAATAAGCGTAAACAGACATACAGACTGTATGTCTGTTTACGCTTATTTGGCTATGCCGAATATACATGGTTTCCCGTGTCATAAAACTAATTTATAATTCTTAAGTGTCTGTATGTGGAGGAAATTAAAATAGAGCCCGTTGACGGACGTCTACGTTATTTGGTCGGAATAAGTAAATTCTAAAGCCGTAATATATCTGCTTGGTTTGACGTAACGCGGCCAATTTCCTTAGATCCGCAATCTAGCTTTATTTCAGCTTCCCTGGTTGTACATGTGTCCTGCGAGTGTAGAGTTCAGAGTAACAACAACGCTGAAAGCGAAATAATTTGCATGACATGACCAAGATCATCAAATAAGACACACACACGCTATAAAGCAGTGGCGTAGCGTGGGTTTCGTAGTTGGGTAATTTTGTCGCCCCCTTAATTAGGCTCTTCAATTTTATTGTACATTTTTTACAAAACGTCGAAGCGATTTTTATGTACTCGGATATTATTCGCGCGAACTTGTCAGTTTAGAACTTTACGGTCATATGACTGAGCCGATTAAATTTTGCATATATATTTAATTATATTTCCTACTTAGTACTTTTAATTAAATTTCGGAGCGAATAAAAATTATAATACTCTCACGTTTACAGTCTTGAATACAATTAAAAAGCCATTCAGCAGTGTTGTTCCCAATAAAAGCAAAGCAAACAAAATTAAATTCTTTCTAAATAATTGCTTTACGACTTTGCTAAAAACAAGACATAACAGCATTTGAAATCATTTACTTTTTTTTAATAAATTACCCTGAGATTGTGTTATTACAAGTATACTCTTGCTTTCGCTCGGCGTACGTAGTGTGTTAATAAACATTTAAACTATTCATAATATTTATAATCTTGTTATCATTTCAAGAGATTAACCGTGTAGAGATTTAAATAAGTGTTAAGTTTAATTTCTACTTGCTAAAAACATTCATTTTCGCTGTAGTTTTTTCTTGATTCTACATTAATTCTTTTGACATTGAGGTCAGCATATTTCAAGGAGACGATCTATTCAATAAAACGCTATCTTTTCAGGCGTAAACTCTGGGTTTTTGGAATTTTGAGGACGGCCTATAAATATCGTGTATAGCCTTCGACAAAGAGATTCCCGAATAGAAGGCCGCCCGTTGTTGATGTCACTTGAAAAATAGATACGGTCCTTTGTCACTTTGAATTAGACACCCCACAATAGGAGGTGTTCTGGGGCCGCTTTTGTATTAAACGAACTTCAATAGCTTTATCAACTATACGACATAAATTCACTATTACAGTTTATCGCCTTTAAAGATTTTATGATGTAGTTTTAGAAGTGTTTTATCACTCACGGGTTTTATAAACGAAAAATTCTTTAGTAAATAACTGTTTCATAATAAATGCCGAGGCATCATATTCCTTCAACCGACTTTATCCAAAAGTCAGTTGGATAGATTGGTTGAAGAAATATTAAACCTCTACTATATGATAAAGTCGATTACGGTTAAGTACGAGTACTCGTATATCGACACAAAGTGTACAAGCGACCTTTCCGAAACTTCTTTAAACGTTCTTCGAAAATCTAAATGTTCTTCAAACTTTTCTCGTCTACTTAAACATTTGCGCTATTTTGTTACATCGCTGCTGTGAGTACTAGCTGAACAGTTCGCAACAACGGCAAAACGATTTTCAGTTGTCAGATGTGTAAAAGCCATAAAAACAATTTATATAATGTGTTTTGAGGTTTTCATTTGGTTAATGTATTTTCTCTACGAATATGAGATAAAAATAAATTTTATTTTCGGAAATTAATGTTTATTTAAGTTAAATTCTACGTTATTTTTTATTAAACAGAGGAACTTAATAATGTTGTTGTCAATTATCATTTTAATATGTTTGAGGCCTGTTTTAACAACACAATTTCCATGTTTGTTTTGTTGCTTACCGGTCTGATTATATAATCAATCAGATTGGATATGTTATCGGAATTCTACATAGTACACAAATTTGGCAGTCCATTTAATCTTGCATATAATTTATATCTTTAACCCCTTACCGCATACGAGGCCATATATGGCTTTAAAAGTTTATATATTTTTTTCAGTGTAATAAAATAGTCCCGTAGTAAAATTAATAAATTTTTCGCAATCAAAGTTGAATCCCTATAGATAATTTCATCACTTAACGGGTAAAATTTTTATGAAGTTCTAATAATAGGATTCTGTTTGAAATTTTGATTCTCTACCTATTACCGTTTTTGAGATACAGCCTGGAGACAGATGGACAGATATTGAAGTTCTGGGTTCTGTTTTTAGGGTTAGGTAGGCACAATTAAAATATTCTCCCTATCCAGGAAGCCCTCGAAGTGCTGCGGACAGCGTCAGCGCGGGTGGAGCTGCGCGTGTGTCGGCCGCCCGCTGACGCCGTGGAGAGCGTCACACCACCTGAGCCGCCCACGCCGCCCGCCCGCACCCCACACCCGCCTGTCGACCCGCTCAATTGCCATCCGCTGCACGCCAGGTATAGCTTGACCACAGCATCTATACCGCGCCCTAGGAACGTGGGACGGTTTACCCGTCCTCCGCGGACGGGTGAAGAAAAGTTCACACGTGGCTTGATGTGGCTTGATCCTGGCGATCGTAAAAAAACTCTTTTTGATCTAGAGGTTAAAATTTGGTTTTGCTTTGCTCCTATTCGAATCGCGATTTAGGAAGCAATAGCGGCATCGGTCGTAAGACCAATGTGGGTAAAAAATAAGTTTTATAGCCTAGTTCATAAAGTGGCGTTTTATATGAATCAGAGGCGGATCGTTATGTGGATTATAGCCTACACGCGGATTTAATCCGCATGCGAGTGATAACATGTTCCTTAAACACGGTATGTAACCCGCATGACAAGAAAACACTCACAACATGTCCTGTAGTTTTAGAAGTTTGACAACAAACACGACACTAGAATACGTTAACACATTTTTAACCGACTTCCAAAAATGAAGAGGTTATGTTTGGCTGTAGATATTTTTTTATTTTTGTATGTTCAACGATTACTCCGCCGCTAGTGAACCGATTCTCAAAATTTTTTCTTTGTTGTATAGGGTATTATTCCAATTTTGACCGACTTTAAAATTATGATGATTATGTACGGAAATCGGCTGATGCGTCACCGATTTCCGAAACAGGCATTATTAAAGAATAAATATTATTTACTACTTTTTAGTTTCTTATTTATTATTTTTGTTTTTTCCTTTGGAAGTCTGTTTTTAATTTTTTGTTAATAATTATTAAGGAAAAGTATACCTTCTAATAATTTGTGTTACAGACTCTCCATTGAAGGGTGATACTAGAAGCAAAGTGTTCCTCCACTCAAATAATTAATTTTTTCAATCAAACATTATTGTATAAAAGCTCGTAAAAGGGTGTTATTTAATATTACCGTTTACGTACAAACAATAATAAACTTTTTGAGAGCTTATTTACGAGCGCACTTTCATCAATTTATGTAAATATTCTAAAACAGTTCTATCAGCAAAATTTAATGAAGTTTTGAAGTAGTTTGCAATTTGTTTTAACCTAATGCCATTGGCCTATCTAGACCCATTTTTCGCCCCTTTTAACTTAAGGCTTTGGATAGTAACATAAAAAAATACTAAAAATGACATGACACCTGCAACTACCTTCCGTTAAAATTCGATTATCGCGCGGGAACCATACACTTTTCCGGCATAAAAAGTATTCACCAGATCATTCACTCTGGGGTGGGCACAGCCCACTCGACTCACCCCCTTTATACGCCTAAGCTAATGGACATCTTAATAATATGTGATGGCCTTCAGAAGACCTTTGGGGACTAACTCATCTATTAAAGGTCCATCGTAAAGTTTTGTGGCCAATAGATCTTTGCCCCAGAATCGTAAAAATAAATTGAGGAAATTGATGGTAAACGTTACGGAACCATTTGATTTAATAGAAATATATGTTTCAAAATTACATACAATTACGTCGTGCATTGTATGTAATTTGTATAACATATATGCTTGATACAGAAATATATTGCCAGCAACTTTGTTGTGCCTAAGATAGCATTAATTATATCCTGCTAGTATTATAAACTGCGGGTTTGTAAGCATGCATGATGGGTAACTTCCGTGGCCTAATGGGTAAAACCTTTGGTTCGCACTCGAGAGGGCGCAGGATCGAACCCCGGTGGAGGCGTGTACCGATGATACATTTTTCGATCACTCAAGTACTCTCAAGTACATAATACGGATGCTCATTGCTGTGGGAGAGCCATGCTTTGGCACGAATGGGCCGGCTCGACCTGAGTGATACCACGGCCTCACAGAAAACTGGCGTGAAACGGCGTCGTGCTGTGTTTCGTTCAGTGAGTGAGTTTACCGGTGGCCCAACATTCCTAAACCCCCTTTCCCTATTTCCATTCCCTATTATTATATACATAAAGGCCGGCAACGTACTTGCGACTCTTCGGATGTCACGAGTGTCCATGGGAGACGACAGTTGCTTTCCATAAGCTAACCTGTCTGCTCGCTTGTCCCCAGTCTATTTCCAAGATGGCTGACCTCACAAACTCAGGAGCTAAGCTTTTCCTAACGTCTCTTAAGAATACTAAAAAAAAAAAAACTGCGGCGTCTAGAAAATGTCACTTAAAATGTTAGGTTTTAATTTCCATCGTCAACGTCTGTCCCATCAACAAGTTGTTTATTAGAAAAACAAGCCGGGTCAACAAATACAATGCAAAAGACATTCAAGTAAATAGTTGTTAACAGGTTTTAATAATAATTAATGTTATCATTGCTAACTTAATAGGATAACTGGTATGGCCTCGCGGAGAATTGTTTATTAATTTTGCGTAGGAAAATACCTTTCCTTAACGCCAATGCTAAATAACACTTCCTTGTAATTAGATTTTACTATTGTTTTTTTAAGAGTGAAAGGCCATCTTTATATGACGTAAACAAGCACGGGGAGGATATTATTAATTTTTCATTTCATATTCCAGTAACTAGCAACCATAACTGTTAATTACCCCGTAAAATATACAATGTGGATGAAATAGCTTACTAGCACTTTCTTTTTAAATTTTTAGGATGCCGTACCGAAAGAGTAAAAACGGATTACAAAGACTTCGATGTCGCCGCTATAATAACAAATTCTAAAAAAAATAAAAAAGGAACATATACGGTCGAATTGAGAAACCTCCTCATTTTTTGGAAGTCGGTTAAAAACCAAAGCAAATTCAACAAATAAGAAGGGCTCCCATACAACAAATGTGATTTTTTTTCTATTTTTTGCTCGATATTGAAAATGTGGGATGGGAAAATTTCACAAAATACTTAGTTTTATTTATACTTAACTAATCAGTAATAAAATTTAGACAAAATTAATAATGAAGGTGAGCTCTCGTACGAAAAACACAATTTTTAGCTATGTTTGCTCCAATATTGTACGGAACCCTTCGTGCTCAAGTCCGACTCATCGATGGGGACTTAAGCACTAGAACAATATTTCTTAATAACAAAATAATTCTTATTATTTTCGTTGTTGTTTTCTTAAAAAATAATAAATCATTAATAGTTGTTTTCTTAAAAAATAATAATAAATAATTTGCCGGTCCGATAAGCTAATGATTCCAAAATTGTTAGTTATTGCTAGTCAATCCACATTAAGCTGTAATGACTCTGTCAGACTATAAGTATAAAGTCGATAAAAAATATTTTGTTCGCTAAGGGCCTCTTTCACTCGAGTAAGGTGTCGCGTAGACTACTCGCCGGTTAAAGTCGACCGGTTATGAGGGTTCTACGCGGCGGGAACAAACATCACGCAAAGGTGCATTTTGATGCAATCCAAATTGCACCCTCGGTTCATGGCGGACGATTGAAAATAGCTATACTCGATGGACACCATTTACAACATTAA
>JAOTAV010027562.1:0-21027 GCA_026546445.1 Cyclargus thomasi
TTTCAGCCAAATATGTTCTGCCGTTCTTGAGTTATAAGTGGTGTAACTAACACGACTTTCTTTTATATATATAGATTAATCGTATTCTGTGGATAACGGATTTCATTTACACGATATCCATTATATTTTATTTTTAATCACTGATTATTATTAATCACTCCTAATCTCAATGCAATTTTAATTTATCTCAAATCAATAAAAGCATGCGAAATGTAATAGTTATTTGGGCGAATTAAGTGATGTTTTTAAGAATATTAATGAGAGCAATTTTTCACGTTCATTCGGTTTGTTTTGTTATAAATTTGTAACATTTATCGTAAATGCATTGCACAGTCATCTACGTCGAGTTATTGCCAGCACGAAAACTATACAGGGTGTCACAAAACAGTTACGATACAGAGTGTGAGCCCCCGTATACATTACGCTGTGAAAGTAGCATAAAAGAGTACTTCTGAAGCGCTCATCTATATATAAATATACTTTTTCGCAAATAAAAAAAAATGGCATAGACTTAATTAAAACTTGAAAGTATGATGAGAAACATAAGCTACTTTTGCCCTTGAAAAAACATGGTGTTCCGAAAATCTCGAACTTCTCTCTAACTGAAGAGTATATAAAATGTATGATTTTTACTTGATCATAATAAAACATTTACTATACCTTAAAATTTCACGTTTAACAATATAAAGTAAAACTCGAATCCAAAATAGCCCCAGGTCGCTTAGGAATAAACATAGCTGTATAGCAATTAGGGGACAAATAATAACATTATAGCTATCAGCACACTATACTGGGCCACAGCGTGTCGGGGCGCAGCGCAATACCCGCTTCCATGCAACCAAGGTGGCGCGGCCCGAGTGGGCCCGATCACAGAAACATGTTAGTATTATAAATACGAATGTGTGCTGTATCTCAGTCTGTTACCTCTTCACGCCCAAACCACTGAACCGATTTTGATTAAATTTGGTATGAAAATACTTTGTATCCCGAGGAAGGACATAGGATACTTTTATCCCGGAAAAATATACGATTCCCGCGTGACAAACGAATTTAGCGCAACGGAGTTACGGGCGTCTTCTAGTTACTAAAAACAGCTGAAATGAACCCACGTGGGCTTCGGCCAGACCGAGTATAACACCTCTCTCGGTCTGAAGATCTTCCTTTGGGGCGTAGGTTAGCGTCTACACGCTCATTCCCACAAATCTAAATAAATACGGAAGTGGATTTTGCGGTGCTCTGCGACCGAGGCCCGGCATAACTATGCTCGAACGTTAATATAACGTTTGATGAACACACAGACACCAAATTATATGCTAACTGCTCTAACGGTAGCTCTCATATCCGTTTTCCTATAAAACGTTATATGATAAAATATTTATGACGTGCTATGTTAATTGATACTTTGTAGATAAAGAGGGTCAGAAACACCCGGATGTTGAAGAATTTGGTAGCGTTTTTTGAAACCGGCGATGTTCCTCAAAAACCGGTTGGACTCGTGCACGAAGGGTTCTGCCAGTAGAGAGCGAGAAATTTGGAATAATCGTTGAAAATACAAAAAAAACACAGTCAAACCTAACAAACAAACTACATATTATTTTGGGCATACAAAAGAACCTATGCTCTTACCTCTGTGATCCAGAGACGAGAGTAGACACCTCCGTAGTCTAGTGGTACAAAGCTCTTGACTCGAGGTCGTAGGTTCGATTCCCGCGTTAGAATCATGCTATTTCCAAGTTTTGTTAGGACAATGCAGGCTGATCAACCGATTGTCTGAAAAGTAAGATGATCCATGCGCTCGATTTCTCACCAGTCTTGTCGGTTATCGGTCCCACTGGGTTATGAGAGTAAAAGGAAGAGAGAGTGCTCTTGTGTACTGCGCATACACCTGGGCACTATAAAATTACTCCTGCGAAACAGACCTGGTTTTTATGAAACCGGCCACCACAACCGAAATCGGTGTGGGAGTTTTTTTTCTTAGCTCCGTAGACGAAAGCATTAATTTCAGAGCGGACGTCTAGGTTATAACCACTAGCTCTATAAACCGGTCATATTATAGCGCTATATCATGGTTTTAGTTTTTAGAATTGTGAACAGTTAGTAGGTTGTTAACATGGACGTTGGGTTTAAGCAAAAGGTTAATGAAGGCCTTATACCTACGCAAAATGCTATGACGTCATTTTTTACTGCAAAGAACGCAAATTTTTCTTAGAACATTTAGAGGTTATTTTTTATTTTAGGCTAAATAGTTATTTTAAAAGCACTGATAAAGGCTTAAAACTCAATGAAGTTAATAACATTATGTGGTGGTAATGATTTAAATGTATACAAAATTTAAAAAAAAAACTAAATCGGCAATATTTGATTGAAGCGTCTATAAATAACACAAGTTATATTTCACCGTAACTCAGGAAGCATCACAACAATAGATGGCGTTGTTCTAATGACGCCATTTTCTGAATCGCGATGTTAAGATTTTACGCGAATTGATGAACCAATGAATGATCTTTAAATTTTATTTTTGTGCCCTTTAAACTGTTCCACTGACCCAAAATAAATGCAAACAGTGCCCTTGCACTTGAATTCGAGTATACTTCCTCGAAAAATTCATCAAAGGTTTCTCTTAGAGTCAAACCACATTACGTTGCAATACGGCGCGTTGCGGCATCGGTGTTTACGTTCGAAATCATATTTTGTGAACACAATATGCCTTGTGACGTTATGATGATTATAAAAAAAAATGAGCAGCAATTGCAGTTCAGAATACGGTAACAGGGCAGCGCATAATGAGTCGACATTGATTTTGGAAGGTCAAGCAATTGAAACTATTCTGTCGCATCTAATGCATTTGATAACATCTCTAACATTACCACTTTGTCTTTAATATTCGCGTTGACGGTTGAAGTATAACCACTCACTTTTTTCGTCCAGCTAAAAGAAAATACACTGATGTGGCCACCTATTTTAGTTGTTAATAAAGTACATTTTCCGCAACGCAGCCTAGTTCATATTCGTTGGAAACGCGCCCGTTTCCGTGCCGATAACGCAACGTCGCAATGTGAACTTACTCTTATGTTGTTGATTATGCTCACTCATATAACGGGTCATGTACGGTAAATTGAGAGGTATGTACTTGTTAAGGCTCCCGTTGACGCCCAATTACGGGGACCCACCAATTAATCGCGTGATGAAAATGTTTAACCAGCGAACTCATGAGCAAAAGGCCTGTTACGATTTTTTAAAACCCATCAGACAAAGGCTATAAACGTCCACGATACTCAGCATGTTCGTAAGTGAATTCAGAGGAACCTGTATTACTTTTTATTTTGTTTTTTTTTTATAAAAAAAAACTTAATTGAGGGCCAACAGGGAACAGACGGGTAATTACCCTCGTCCATGAACACTTTCTTTATCAGAAAAGTTGCAAGTACGTTGACGACCTTTGTACGGAAAAGGGATAGGAATAGGTTTAGGAAGGTGGGCCTCCGGTAAGATCACTCGCTCGAAGAAATACAGTCTAAGCTTTGTTTTCCTTGAGGCCGTGGTATTTTTCCATCCCCGTAGGACTGTAACAACGTTCTGTATAATAGGGACAATTGTAAGAGAGCCAATTGACGGGACTACGTCATTTTGTCGGAATATGTCAATTCCTTGTAAGTTGTGATCTGTTGGTCCGGTTTGACATAACCCGACCAAATTACTTAGAACCACGATCTGTATATGTTTCAACTTCCCTGATTGTACATATCAAAATAAACGCCGTACATCACTAATAAACTTGTAAAATTGTAAGTGTATTTTGGAAAATCCCACATAATTCGCCAATAAAGATGTTGAACAGACATCTCGCGTGGTTCAGAAGTAATGATTGCGGGCATGTGCCTTATTAGCGACAATATTGGCAAAGTACGTGCACTTCGTATGATGTAGTGTTCCGTAGAGGCTCAGGAGCCGTAAACCATACCGTTTGGATATTTTTTTAACCGGGCAATTGGTCCACCAAACTGGCGTAGCGTGGCGTCTCGGCCGCCGTGGCGGAGAAGTTTGTCGCTCTGAATATTTATATAAAATTTTTGTACAATTTTATATAAATATTCAGAGCGATTTTTTATTTACGCGAATATCATTTTTTCTGCCAATGCATATCCACTCGCATAGAACTCAATATGTAACATTATGTAGCTAAATAGCGGAAAAATAATCGCTGCCATAAAAGTCTAATTTTAAAGAATTTTTTGATAAGAACCGTCATCATTAGTTTGCAATTACGTACGTAATCAATCAATCAATCAACCTTTGGCGATAATATTTAATATTGTCGTAGGTACGAAATTCCTAGAATTAGTCACAGAATAACTAATAAAACATTTCGTGCTTTTTAATGGCTTTTTATGCCGCCCCCTTAACAGTGCCGCCACATTTGTCAGATTAAGTAAGGAAAATCTGTCAAATAAATTGTAGATAGCCAATTCGACAACTTATCAGGAAGTGCAATAGGCACATTGGGTCTCTTTGGCATTTTCTGTAATTCTATAGATTTCCACCGTTTGTTTTTCCTCTCCAAAGACAGTGACGGAACCCTAGAACTCTCACCAAGTTTTAAATCGAAATTGGCGTCTTCAAAACCAACGTTTATTACCAAGATATACAAGGCACGAGTGATGAACGATTCCCGAAACACACAATCATTACAAAATTCCTTAAAGCCGAAGTAATGATCAAGCCAAAGTAAGTCGCATAACGGGAGTATTTTGCATAATCGCCGATTCTGAGGCGAGTTGACTGATATTTTAAAGGATTTGGCTCCGTTTAAGTAGAGCAAAGGATGATAAAATTGTACAAATCATTCAACTATTTTAGTATTCTGTTTTTATTTTGTCTTTTGTGAATCCATTAAAAGTCTTTGTACGAAATGTTGTGCTAATAATTTGATTAATAGCGTAACTTTATTAGCGGTATGTTAAATAATTGCTAACAAATATTCAAATTAATTTTATTCATAATTTATACCAACTAATAGTTTAAATACTTTCTAACTGTTTCTCATTGTGAAGCTAATTAGCAACGTTGTCTAAAATTAATTTAATTTATGTTATTGTTTGTGATCGGAAAAATCTTTTTAATCTCTGTTAAAGCTAAAATTGCTCGTCACAGAATTAAAAGATCGCGCATATTCCGATTTAAAAAAAAACTATCGTTTACAAAACTTTTTTTTTATAAAAAATAAAATAAATCAATAGTCACCTGGTATTTACAACAACCGACAACTTTAATATATGAACAAACTCCTTTTGTAGCAATTTCTTTTTAAAAGTTTACCGTTGGTATAAATATCATCCTTAAATTCTTAAAAGGGGAATTTTTGATACAGACCTGTTTTAACAGCAGTAACTGATAAAACTTACGTAGGAACTTCGTATAATAGTGATCCTTATGTCGTCAACATACGCGTACTCTCAGGGGTAAAAAAGCTGTAAACAGACTAAGACAAGGTCAGTCTCAAGCTCTCAACTGTTGACGAGATCGCCACCGGGTTACGAAGATTTAAGGAGATTATGCACTGGTCCTATCTTAATAAATTGTGCAAAATTAAGCAGCATTTCCACGATATCAATTTCGAAATCACGCGGGAACCGTACATTTTCACGGGATAAAAAGTATTCTATATGTTGCCCAGACCCAATAGCTATTAAACAAAAAAAGATTTATTCAAATCCGTCCAGTAGTTCCTGAGATTAGGGCGTACAAATAGACCAACAGATAAACCATTTACAATATTAATATCTAAAATGCACCTTCAGTTCATGGGTGTAAGATTTAAAATGTATTGCTTCATCACCTTTGCGTGATGTTTGTATTCGCCGAGTAGAACGCCCTTTCAACGCCGTCACTGCATTTTAGTGATGTAGGGCAAAAAAACCTAGTTCATATATTAAAGTTGTCGGCCGCGGAATGAAAGATTGTGTACGCACCTTTAGCACGACGTGGAGCCAAACTTAATATCGATTAGGAAGCTATTAATCTTCACGTTATCGACCGACATGAGCGCCATCCTTCACGCTACTTACGAAAATAAAATAAGAATTTGTAATTACATTACAATCGAAAACTAATTTATCATATGCATTGTTTTTTACGAACGTGAAAAATGATTTTATTTTCGGCAAATGAGATATGTAAATGATGTCATACATAGTGTAGGACTGAGGGCTGGCAAACATCCTTTTTTAAATTTCAACTTAAGTTAGTACCTTAAGGTATACTAAGTAAATCGTGTTATAATTATATTATGTTTCTTTCAACCTCATTGCCGTCCTAGCTCGAAAATCTAGTTTAAGGTAATATTTCCGATTTCAAATTGAGAATTTTTCTTTCTTAAAACCGATAATACATTAAAAAGTCGCGCAACGTGTTTCAAACAAAATTTAATTTAAAAATTCAACAAATTAATCGTCCGCTAATGCACTTTTAATCAAATATAATAAGTCCCATAAATTCAAATTTTTTAAGTCATAATTTTAGCCGGAACCATTTTGGTACATTTTATTAATGTAATAAGAGATATGGAATGTTTATTGTTATAATGTAAACCCTCTTAAGCCTTAGATAAAATATGTTTTACCAAATTATTTCTGTAACAAAAAGCCTTGGATTACGCTAATGGTACGTCTTATTCATTCAATTCTTTTATGATAATTGGTAAGTTATGGTTTTAGATAACTTGATGACATTTTCTGAAAGATATGGAACTTTGAAGGTTGATTCATAGCTTCGATTCATTCATAGCAATTACAAAATTCAATAACACTTTTATCAATGTTAGGAAGTTATTTCTAAATAGCCAAACAAAAAGAGGATTTTATAGTTTATACTTCCAAATCAATGATTTTTCTTATATTCAAGCAGAATTAAATTGTGCTATTCATGCATAAGATTAAACATACTGTTTAGAATATTGACGTTCATAATAATTATAGCAAGATAATGAAATAAAGGTTGTGTATTGGGTACCCAATAATCTAATTTTATTCTATTAATCTAACTTTATTTCTAACAAAACAGATGTGAGGTATCATTAGATTCGTCGTAGTTGAGAGACTGACATGGGTACATGATTTCCTGAAAATTCCATAGGGGCGGAAATTGCACGCGAAAGCCGATCTTCAAAACTAGTAATCATATTTGAGTTGTGTTTTGATTATTCGGTTCTTAAACTTTATATGCGACAAAATATGAAATTGGAGTAATAAATTGTGTCTGTCTGTCAAACTCTACAGATGATTATATACTTTTCTGGGACACAGAAAAGAAAATTGGTTAGTTATCGTTGTTAAGGACAAAATTAAGAACGTAATATAATATGACTAGCTTTTGCCCGGGTTTTCGCTCATACCGAATTGGAAAATCGCGTAGGTACAAATATAAAAATTTTAGGAACATGACGTTTTTCCAAGACGAAAAGTTGCCTATGTTACTCTCCATTTCAACTAAGTCTATGCCAAAAAACAAAGAAGACACTTTCTTATTTATAATAACTACCCTGTGGTCGAAAATCGACCATAGATATTTAAATTCATCGTGAAGAGGAACTATAAAAATATAATATATTTTTTTAATTCAATCACAGACGTTAATTCGGCATATTAGAGGTCTCATTACCATTAAATTTTATTAAAAAAAATTAAGACTTAAACCATAAACAAAAGAGTTTTTCGTGTATGATTATCGTGTCATGCCAAAATATTGTAGCGTGCGTATTGTAGTGTGCGTTGCTTTGTATTTATTAAAAATATGCAAAATTAAAGCATATTTTAAAATAATATTGGTATTCTACACTCCTCCATACCAACTATAACTGGGAGAAATTTAATGCTTTTGCATCTACGTGTCTTTCGTAAAAATGGGTACAAAGTTTGAGTATAGTTGTGTTTGTAGGATACAAACATAACCATACTCATATTTATATGAGTATAGTAAAGAATAAAATGTCACATTTGTCGGAAATCGTTTAAGATGATTCCAAAACGTCTGGAGTGCCTTAAAGAGTTCTTGAATAAATCAACGATGTTCTTACCGAAACCGTGTAGTGTACTCAGGACTTAACATTTTAAAGGATTCTAAGTATTCGTTTCGCGTCGAAAATAAAAAACAAATTCTTCTGCTAAAAATGTTTAAAATTTTCGTTGTCAAAGTAGCACGAACCTGTGTTTATTTCCTGCGTGTGAAATATGCACGGTGTAACAAAGGTAAGAAAACCTTAGGGTCTGCATGTGTTCCTTATATGTGTAGGATTCACTATGAAAGGAACAGCGCTAGAAGCATAATTACCCTGAAAAGGAGCGTTAAATTGAACTAATTTCAGGGTAAACGTACGAACACTCAAAGTTTCTTCGTATCGCATACATATGTGATTAAAATAATAAAAGTCAGTTTTGCTGCCCAAATGAAACAGATGAACATGCAGAATTATTAATTTGGTGTCGATAAAATATGTTTTGTATGTTAACAACTAATATTTTCATTGCACATATAAATTTATCACATAACGGCATCAAGTTATGAAAATCAAACCAATTTTGATTTAACAGCGTGTCAACGTCCGAAAACAGAGGAATTCCGATTTTTATTACCTTTTCAAATGTTAAAAAAGTAATTAACAAAATAATTTCGCAATAAAAGTAAGCCTACCGAAGTTTACAGTTAGCCGAATTAAAAAGCCTAAAGATTGTGAATCACCTATCACCTATGGAACCGAATACAATATTGTAATGGAGGCTACACACTCTCAACGAGAGCCAACGAAAGCTCTCGCTCGAGAGTCTCGTGGCGAGACTGACAGGCGAGACGAGGCGAGTGCAACCATTTACACTCTCGCAATCGAACGGTCTCGCTATGTGTCTCGAGTGTACAGCCTCCATAGCAAAAACGGCGAGTTCTCTACTAGAAGTCTATTAAAAGTCAAGAAACAAAAAAACATCAAAATCGACGATTTGGAACAAACCACCTTTTATAAGATTATTATGGCACATGGCACTCAAAATGCACGTGACTGTAAAGTATGTCACTACTTGTAGATGCCAACTAAAATCAATCTGCCTATACCCCAAAGTGTCCGTACATTCCAGTGAATACAATATATTGCTTACATTACTTCATCAGCAATCCAGCGCTGGATTGGATTACCAGGTTGTAAGCTCGCTAACAACGGCGCATGCTTTGATGTAGGATAAATGCTGTCAATGACCAGCGCGCACATTTGTTTGACAGTGTATGAGCGATGGCCGCGCATAACAATTCGCATCAATTGTGATGATTAGGGTTCCGCAGTATAATCCCGCCGAATGAGGAATTAAGTTCGTTTCGCTTTATGAGAAACATTATATAAACAATAAATATAAATCCATTGTAATATTAATAATAAATTCGAATGTCTATCTGTCTATTATCTTTAAACCTAAACCGCTGAAGCAATTTTGCAAAAATTTGGTATGGAAACACTTCCCGGGAAAGTCCCGGGAAAGGATATATGATACTTTTTATACCGAAAAAATAGACAGTTCCCACGCGATTAACGAATTTTAGCGCAACGAAGTTGCGGGCAAAGTCTTGTAAAACAATAAATAACATAATAATAGAAGATATTACATAAACTTACTAATCTTTAAAAATTCACTCTTTAAAATAACTTGGCACGGAATTCCATACAAACTTTGACTTTTATGTATAGTTTTGTGCCAACTTATATGAGTTGAAGTATCTATATACCCTAGTTTTCTGACCTGATATATTTTGATCACTTATACGGAACCTCGAATGTTTTTGGCAGATTATAAGATCAATCATTATTGCAAAGCGGTACAGAAACAGCTGGTTGATATTGTATTGCGGGATAGGTGTTATGTTTGACGATACCTTCATACAAATAATCCCTATAACCGGGTCTGAAGTTTACGGTTAGGAAATAATTTACCTAACCGTAAGATTCGGAACTCATTAAAAATAAAATGAAAAACAAAAAACCTAGCTCCTACGTATGATATAAAAGTAAGTCGGATTTTTCTTCCTGATCATATAACTCGAGAACACACGAACCGATTTCCACGGTTTTGCATTCGTTGGAAACGTCTCGAGTTCCGTGAGGTTTGGAGCAAAAAAAAAAACAGGAAAAATTTCAAGAGGAAAGTTATCACGCGGACAGTTATACAGTTGCTAACCTTCAAATACTTTTGCGATATATCTTGAAGATGTGGCGGTACCCATATTAAGCGTAATAATCCTGCATCGCGCTTTCGAAGTTTTCGAAACACGGCGGTATATATACGACAGCTGAAATGTATCACGTGGGCTTATATCGCAAACTCAAATAGATATTTTGATCAAATTGAAGGAGTTTGCTACGAACTACTATGATTAGTACTCTCTTCATCCGAATAGAGCCTAGAGCTTACTACGCACAAAAACAAAGCGATTATAACTCATCCATTTTTTTTATAACAACCGCATTTGTTAAAGGTTAAACCAATTTACCCAAAAACAAATATTTCCCTCGTGATTTCCACGATTAACCTTCATTTTGCACAAAAAATCGCACTTTTATGGTAAAATATTAAAATAGTTTACAATATATAATTGCCTGTATCACTATAATTGCAGTTCGGTTATTTAATTTAGTATCATCCATAAATACGATTTCGATTGGTATAAAACAATTATGAATCGCTAGCATTTACCCGCGGCATTGTTCGTTTGGAATCAGAACGATTCAGTATTATTTCTATTAACTCTCATCATCACGAGAGCATTAAATTGAAATAAAAAGTATTTTACCACCTAAGTTGTAGAAAAACCTATCAGAATGCTAAATTTTCGAAAACTTCGGCAGCGTGTTTAATGAACAAACATCCAAACAAGCATTTATATTTAAAATATTTGAAAGAATTAAATCGTTACTAAAGAGTAATAAAGTGCATCGTTAACTGCTATTGTTAATAACAATAAATCAATAACACGCCTACGCAAATTTTCCCGATATTAACAACCAAAATCGTCGTACCCTAAACTTTTTCTAATCCCTTATAAATCTCGGGCGAGTGAGGTCATTGGCGAATTCTCATCTCGGTCGGTCGCAGGATCTTTTCCTATAAAAATGTGGCGAGACCACCACTGGTCACAGTTTCGACCTGAGCGCGCTATCGGAAGGACATCATGAAGCTGGTGAGTCCTTGGAGATTTTAAGTGAAGTGTGCAAAAAAAAAAAGAAAAAGTGTTGTGCCAAAAAAAAATCGTGAAAAAATTCAAACAACGGACTCTACAAGCGTGTCGCCCGAAGTGTTTTGCGAAGGTCGTTCGGATAGTTTTCCCTAACGGCTCTATATTTTCAAAGCTCTATGTTCCGATGAACGTAGATAACGTAAACGTAGATTCGATCCTCCCGAAAATATTTTTCAACTTACGTTTTTATATTTTTTAAGTAATGTCCGCAAAAATTAGAATTTTGATATTTTTGTTTAATAAAAATAATTTGCAAAATGATTATTAAACGTAAATCGTGGCTAAATAACATTTAAATTATTATTATAATTCATTTTTTACATTTAAACATCAAGCCAAAATTTTAATTTTTATGTCAGTTGTGTATGCAAATTAAATATTTAACAATAGAACATTTGAATATAAACCATAATAAACAATGAAAATGATTAGAGCGGTACGTTAATTACGTAGTACCGCTATAAAATGAGATAACTATACTACGTGATAACTTTCTAACTTCAGAATTTTGAAAAAAGCCTAATAGTGAACTCAGTAAAAAAAAGACAAAAAAGTGGTAATTTTACAATATTAAAATAGTCTCTTTAAAACTTTAAATACAAAAAAATCTAATATTTATTTAAAAGTTGTAAAAATTCAACTTGACTTTTATATAAAAAATTCGCATAAAAATAAATTTTCAATTATAACATTTGTTAAATTATCTTCGGATGTAACAATAAAGATTTCAATCGGATCTCTTCTTAATCTTAAATCACTGAATGCTTCGATTTATTCGTACAAAATTAAATTAAAAGCCTAATAAAATACGTTTCTCGCGTGGTAGCCATCTAAAATAATGTATTAAAATTGATTATATTTAAATCACGAATGTAAAATATACAACAGTATGAACAAGGCAAGTTTTAGGTAATAAAATACACAATAAATATTAATGAATCAACATTTGTTTATAACATTATCGGTGTGATATCATAAATCGAAAATTGATTGATAAAGCCTATTATTATCTGAAAAAAAGATACTCAGTGCACAAGTCATTAGATGACTTGACTCTCATCGTTATCCTTGTTTATTGTCACTCTTGTTAATAAATTAATAATAAAGTATCATTGATTTAATTGCAGAAAATCCATTGGTTGAAAAATATAAACTAATTTCAGTTCAACATACATTTTTGTTTCTCATAAAAATTTTTTTTTATATTAAGTATTGACCTAACAAAAACATGTTTCTTTACAGCTGTACATATTTTTAGCGGTCCTCGCTATCACACATGCGAGGAGCACGAAGAAATTATACGAGGATTCTGAAGCGATCGATTCGATAATTCACGAGAGAATCCAGGATGCCTTAGAGGTTTCCGAAAGCCGCTACCCTTACCCAACCCAAGTAGACCTCTCACAATCTGGACGTCCCATCTCATACACTGCATACTCAAGTTCCCCAGTGTTTGTATCATCCACCCCTTCATACAGATCTACCACATACGCACCTTCTTCTTATGCGTCTACCTCATTGGCACAAAGCCCTTCACCTCAGGTATCATCAGCGTCTTATGTTCCATCCTTCTCTACGATTCAACCTTCTCTGCCACCAGTCACATCAACCCCATCGTACCCATCAAGCACTTACTATCCTTTGTACTCAGCTTCATTAGATTCAAGTTCTTCAAAGCCAGTTATTCCCGCGGAACCAGTCAATAAAAATTCATACACCTCAGTCCTCCAATACTCTCGTAAATCTCAACATTCGAAAGCCGACTGGGATTCTCAGTACGCGACCACGTACGCACCAGAAACCAAGAACCCTTATGATAATATTGCCCCTAAGAACGCTTACAATACTCCAGATGATGACGATGACAGTGGTTACCAGAGCTCCAACAATGCCCCGCAAAATAATTGGAACCAACCACAAAACCAATGGAGCCAACCTCCATGGAATCAACCCCAAAACCCACCCCAAAATACATACAACCCACCTCCGCAAAACACATGGAACCAGCAGTCAACAGCACAACCTCAACCGACAACCAGCAACCAGAACAGTTGGAATCAAGGTGGCCAAAACACTTGGAATCAAGGCACCCAAAGTACATGGAACCAGGGTACGCAAAGTAATTGGAACCAAGGGTCACAAAACTGGAACTCATGGCAACAGCCTCAGCCACAACCACAACCTCAGCCACAGCCCCAGCCACAGCCACAGCCGCAGCCGCAGCCACAGCCACAGCCACAGCCACAGCCGCAGCCACAACCTCAGCCTCAACCCCAACCACAACCCCAGCCAAAGCCTCAGCCCCAACCACAGCCCCAACCTCAGCCCCAACCTCAGCCCCAACCTCAGCCCCAACCTCAGCCCCAACCTCAGCTTCAACCGAAACCACAACCTCAACCGCAGCCCCAACCTCAGCCTCAACCTCAACCTTCGACAACTCAGACACCAGTCATCAAAAACGATCAGTTCTATGGAGAAAACGGCAGCTATAAATACGAGTAAGTTGATTATTACAATATTTTTTGTTTGAAGATTATCTAGTAGGCTAAAAACTAAACTTTAGGAGATTAAAATAATTGACAATTAATATCCTAAGTGTTTGTCCTGATTCAAATAACAATAATATTTTACCCCTCAAAGGGGGAAAAAATAAACAAAATAAAAGTAAGAAAATCTATTATATTCATAAAGACAAAAAGAATAACAAATTAAAATTGGCACAGTCACAAATAATAAAAAATAACGTTAATGCCCGAAACATAATTGGCTGAAATCGCAGTTTCTATACTTAAGATGAATTTAAATTAAGACAGCAATTCATTTCGTCATTTTGTAATAAATTACTACTAATTTAGCAAAACGATGATTTTACAATCAATTTAAATTAAATTTTGAAGTTTATTTTTCATTAAAACTAATTTATTTTAAACAAAATGTACTAAAACGAATTGTAGAGCAATTCCTTTGCAATATTGCTATTACGACCATGTTAGGTCCCCAGCAGCCCTAAAAAGGTCGTAATAGCAATATTGCAAAGGAAATGCTCTGCATTCATTTTAGTAGATTTTGTTATATTGTCAAATAGTTTTGATAAAATAGTTGCTTCAACAACAATTTAAATTGATTGTGAAATCTCTGTTTTCTTAGCTCTGCAGTACATTTTAAATAACCAAAAATTTAATCTTAGCAATAATTTACAGATACGAACTCGGAGATGGCACACACGTGTTTGAAGAAGGTTACATCCTAAACCCTGGCACTGAAAACGAAATCCTCATTAAGAAAGGCTGGTACTCGTACGTCGGTGCTGATGGTAAAACCTACAAGACAACCTGGGTCGCTGATGAAAACGGATACCGTGCGTCCGGAGAACACTTGCCAGTAGCACCCCCTGTTCCACCTGCGATTCAGGCGTAAGTTTTTATTTTAAATTTCAATCTGTTGATTCTATATCTACTTATCGTCGTTAAAGTTCTAACACCACGTAAGTCACTTTTTGGCTATTTCGTGACTTTAATGCAGTTTTCCAAAAAATCGGAAAACGCATCCTTTAAGTTAATCAGTAACACGTATCAGTTAATAAAAACAAGTACAATTTTTTAATCGTAAAATCTCATTGGTATGGTGATCTATACAAAAGTCAATCAATTTTTTCGCTCTCCTGAAAAGTTGCTACTTTTGACTTACGTGCTGTTAGAACTTCAACGACTTTATATATAAATTAAAAAATGAATTATTAAAATATGAGTAAAATGTGTTCACCTTGCCCATTTGTCTATCGCACGCCGTCAGCGTTAACGAGATTTTTTTTGGACTATTAAAACGTCAGGATTGGTCTAGCGCCCACGTCGTAGAGAAAACCTATGTCATGTAATGAAATTTTTTTTAACTCGTTCTTGGTTGACGGAGCGGTGGTGGACAAACCTATATGCCGATACGATAAGCCTATGTCTTCTTTAGGCCCTCTTCCTTTTGTCCCGAGACACACTCTTATCCACGAAAATATTAAATTTCATTCATCACTGTGTATCTGAAATATGAAACGATGTTTTCATTTAATTTTATGCTGTGCATCGATTAAACATTTCAAGCAAAGTTCTTAAAAAGAGTATATTTAATTGACAAATTTATAAAATTTACATACACATCAAATAAAGACAAATACTAATTATTATAATTGCCAACCGTTTAAAATTAGTTTAAAATTTGCAAACAATACATAATAAGAAATACCTACGAGATGAGAATCCCAAGTCATTCGAAGTTCATACACCTCCGAATAGGTGTCAAATGTCAATGACAGGAAAATAGGTTTTAGTGCAAAATAGTTTAAAAAAAATAGAACTCAACTTTTTATCATTTAAAAACTACCTGCAAAAGTTAAGATATGTCTTAATTACTTTATAAGAATTTAATAAACGTTCCAACAAAATTAGTATCAAAGGAATTTACAAATCTGTAAAACGACTATAATAAAAATCAAACTATCACAGAGAAATAAAAATTCATTATTCCATTAAAGCAGCTGTAGGTTGATAGAACCGTTTTTATGACCTGCGACCAATTCTGATGTTGATATCTTGTTTCTGCTTTTGGTAAATTCAAATCTGGTTCCTTAATTGATACCACAATAATAACAATAGCTAGTTAAATTTAAGTTACGTCACTAGTCATATAAAATTCAGTAATGTAACCACAGGCGTTGTTGTTAATAATAAAAGAAATACAGTAATTCCCCGAGGTTACGCGATGGGACCAAGCGCGTATCTTTGAATTTGCGTATGTAAGACAATCTATATTTTCTGGGATAAGGTTACCCAAAGCGAAGTTATTTTAATTTTGAAAATAAGGCATCAGATAACTAAATGCTCACATAATTAATTCTATTAGCTAGTAATTGTGTGAATCTAGTAACAAAATTTAATTGTTTTTTTTTTATATCATGCGTGCGTATCATGTGTGCAATTTATTGACAATTTAAATAAATTAATGCTTCATTAAATTTAACTAATGCGAAATTAATAGGTTTGATTAACAGAACTTAAGATTAAAGATAATAAGAAATCGCACTTTTGTAATTTATGACCCGTTCGTTTTTAAGTTATGAGCATGAATAAAATAAATTAAAGAATCAATAATTTAAGAAACAAAATAAAACAAATGATTATGTTGCTGGTGAAAGAACATGAGATTGACGAAGATAAACAAAGACATCCTCTTAATTATAAACTATTATTGTTTTATAATTCATAGCAATAAATTTTATCTATTTAAATGCGACTAATGCTGAAAATTTTTAATATTTATTAATGCAAATAAGTATTTTTTTATATGCTATGTATATAAATAAGTATTTATATTCAAAAAAGTATTTTATCGTAAAAACTTTATCACATCTTTATATACTGGAAGTCAGTTATTCATAATGTTTATTAAAAAAACTACACATACTTTTGCCATTATAGGTCGATCGAACAAAACGCTGCTGCCGAGGCCGAACGAGAAAAGCAAGAGCAGCAACAGCAGCAGCAACAGCAGTGGCAACAACAGCAGCAACAACAGCAGTGGCAACAGCAGCAGCAGTGGCAGCAACAGCAAGGTCAGCAGCAGCAAGTCCAGCAACAAAGCCAGCAGCAACAACAGGGTCAGCAGCAGCAAGGGCAGCAGCAATCACAGTGGCAACAACAACAGCAATGGCAACAGCAACAGCAGCAGCAACAACAACAGCAGCAGCAGCAACAACAACAGCAGCAGCAACAATGGCAACAGCAACAGCAGCAACAAAATTGGCAGGAGCAACCTAAGCCAATACCTCAACCAACAAAACCACAGCAAAACAATCCTCAACAGCAGTTTACTTATCCCACACAACAGTACTATCCCCAGACATATCCTACTCAGTCTGGATCAAGCGGATACGGTAAATAGATAAATAATTAGAATAACTTTAGATAAGGATAAAACTACAAGGGATAGTTACATTTATTTATATTGCCAATAGTTGAATGAGCTTACTTTGAACTATTATATTTTCATAAAACAGGTAAAATTACTAGTGCCATTTCGTACAAATTAGTTTGTACCTTAATGCAACAGACATCCCTAGTAGTAAAGCATTTAAATCAGTAATCTTGTTCACGAAATGTTTTGTGAACTTGATGGCTGATAGTGTATTTCAGTATTTCAAAACAATTGAGTTGAAATATTGAAGTCCTTCTAGTTTTATTCAAAACTAGCAAGAGCTGTTTATAGTATGTATTATTACAATAAGAAACCCAAATACGAGTGATATGTGATGCATGTAATTATAATTTTATACAAATTAATGTTTTTTACTTTTACTCCTCCATTTTTCACTGTTTCAATAATAAAGTCGTACTCAATATCAATATTAAAATGCTAAAGCGTTTTGCCAATAGAATTCGACGCGGGCTATGAACATGAAAGATGGCGTATGAAAACTTCCTGAAGACTATTACTATCAAAGGCACGCTATTATAATTTTGTATATAACAGAAGGAATACTACTAAGGCATCTATAGGTATATAATATACATTTGATGGTAGGGAGGAATATAGAGGATTAACGTTAAGCATAACTGACATAATTGATGCCTTAAACTTGTATTTCCTTATCTAGGACGCTGTCCTATATACTTTTACTGAAGCTAATAAAGACCAAAATACCGTTGCTCGAGAACTACCAAATTTGGGACCACGTCTCCGCGTCGCCAAATTAATTTTGCCAAAAATCCTACGAAATTTATTAGCCAACCTAACGGATCACAGATAAGTGACCGCAGTTAATTTCGAATTAATATAATTTATAGCATTTACAGTTAGCTCGGACGACAAATTTTAGCTTGGAATCTCAACTTATCCAAAAACCTGTGGGGCGACATCGTAAGCCGATAAATTTTAATTTTATAAATAAGTGAATTCCGATTACGCTGAATAATTAATAATGTAGGTTGGATTATATAGTTTTTGGCAAACATTTCTTAACTGACAACAAAATGGCTCTAAAGTACAAAGCTGACTTCATCTTCTAAGACTTCATCCTGCATGTAAACAATATACAGGGCACAATTTTCTCCAAATTACGAATTCTTTCGGATATCCATACAATATCCATAACTTCGGCTTATCCAAATTTATCGTCCTAATGTCCAAATAATTGCAAATGAACTTCTCTCAGCGGGTGTGACTCTTTTACAAAGTAATTTTGCCCGTTGCATAAATTTTAGTTAATAAACGATTACAAAATTGGCTTTCAAAAGTTCATTGGCAGGGATAGGAACCAATATGACGTAGTACCTTTTATTTTTAAACCGGAATCTAAGCCCATGTTCTTTTAATTCTCGCCAGGCTTTTTCACGATACCGATCTTTCGCTAAAAATGACAGTTCTAATTGATGAGTGCAGCTTATACGCCTGGGTTTTTTGAGTTTAGATTTATTTCAGTTTGGCAAATAAGAAAAAGTGCCAGGTTGTAGGGAGCTTTCTTGGAAGATTTGTTTGTTTATTTGTAATGATCAGAATAAATTCAAATCAGATTATTCAATTCTTAAAAAAAAATAAACATCGTGACTATAGTTTTATCTGTATTTAGAAAAGTAATAGACGTTACAAAAAGTATTTCGATTTTTAGGTCGAAGTTCTATAACTTACTGGTATCACAGTTTAAATATTATAAATTTTACTAAAAGTTCTGAATAGTAAAAGTTGATCGTACGCACAAGCCGGGAGCAACAAATTCGGTTTTGAACTCGTTAAACCGCGTCCTTGGAAAAAACATAAAAAACATGTTTTTGCGTTCAACGACATTGGCCCTAACGAACCTTGCATCATTTTTCTTTTTACAAACGTCGGATGTGAATACAGGATATACAGAAACGACTTCCAAATAAAATGTTATAAATTATATACGAGTTTTATTTTTTTCACCCGGACCCAGGGATTTGGGGTCATTAAATTGAAATAAATTTCTACATTCTAATACGCACGCAAATCCATGTTTTTGTACCGTGGAATAAATTAATATATCCAAGATGACTCATACAAGTTTCGTTTGCGTTCTTCACAAAAAATTCGCATCAACTAAAACTAATTATAACTATCAGTATTGAGGTAGAAAATTATGAAAATAAGTACTGTGTGTTATTATGGACTTTAATGTCAGAAAAAAAATAGGTAAATAATAAAAAGCAATAGGTCAATTTATGAGATCATCATAATATACTTATGTTCTGGAATAAGACAATTTTTATATCAGTTAAAACTAGAGCAAACTACTCAAGACAAAAGTTCTTGAAACTGTTATAAATTTGGAAACATTCTGAAAGGAAATTGTTATATTTGTCTCGTTCAGTTTCCTCTAACGTTGGTAAAAATTGATAGTCTCGCTGTAGCCAAGTGTAAGAGAAAATAAAATTTTAATTGGATGATTTTCACGAGTGCCTGACCAGCATCGCGTGCATATAAATACAAGCGGGATTAATTTTCATTATCAGTATATTTTCTTCATGTGCAAGTTGTGTTACGTGTGATATGAAATATAGCTTCAAAATGAAGCCGGTGAGAGTGATGTGTTTTTTTGGATTTTCTATTACAACCGTTACAACTGTAAGTTCGTTTATAACAGTTCGTTAATTGTTGCAGATTTGGATTATAGCATTTTTAAGTTTGGCCGCAAATGTCCAATGTCAAAAGTTCCAACAGGAACAATATCAGTTCCCACCACATTTCCAAACGCCTAATACACCGATTTTTTCGTCCGATAGTACGATATATTTACCTCCAGAATCATCCACGCCTATGCCATATTTTTCTGCAAATAATATGAATAAATATCCAGTTAAATATTTACCTCCGACTGCTATGAAGGCACCCTCTGTATATCCAACTCCTTTTCCCTCTATATCATCTTCTGCACGCCCCGACTTCGAAGAAGAAATGAAAAACTTTAGAGAAATATCAAAACTTCGTCCTGCGGTACACCAAGCGCCCCAAAATGATATAAAAGTAAATAACACTAAAAACAATGTCGGTCTACAAGCAGAGAGGAGAGAGATGAAAACAGTCCACAGAATGCCAAACTTTCAAGAGAAAATGGACAATTTGAAACATTTTGAGAATATGGAACAAAAAAAGCCACAATTTCCGGCTACGTTAATACAGACTCAGAACACACTTACCCAAAACCCAGCATCACGAAGAATGATAATGACCAGTGAAATTCAGAATGAAAACGCTATGGATCAAATAAAAGCTGCATCGTACGGTAACGCTCAATATATTCAAGCGCCTGGAGTTATTATCGCATCAACTGAACCGGCAATCCCCATATTGCGTTTATCTAATGAGATGGATTTAGACGGAAGTTTTAGTTACGAGTAAGTACAGTCAACATAAAATCTTCCGTCAGGGCGTTATAACAATAACGAATTCATTTTCCCTTTATAACTTTATTTTTTATAAGTCTGTGTATTGTTAGTATTTATTTTAGTATTTTAATTTTTAGTTTACCTATAATGATACATATTAATTATGAAAATTTAGAGATTAAACATTTTGATTTTTCCCATTACTTAAAAAGATATTAATTAAAATCTTATAATAAGGGATTAATCTAAATCTTTGAGAGAGATTAATTTAAAAATTATCAAATGAAATTAAGATATGTTTTTATTATTATAAATTTCGTGTTAAAATTTAACGAAACCTTTTAACTTAATTTACTTAATTGCAACTGGTAAG
>JAOTAV010027573.1:0-47984 GCA_026546445.1 Cyclargus thomasi
CTGCACACCTTAGCCGCCAGCAGGCTTGTCGGCGGAACAAGCCACACGTATCTTGTAAGTGAAGCTAACAACCTAGCCCACCGACAAAATGTCGACAAATATCGGCGGCGTTGGCGGCTAAGGTATGTAGTGCCCTTTAAAACTGACCGATGATGATGATTGATGTAATTTGCTTGGTAGCGTATACTTTGGGTTCTTAGAACAGCGCCGAAACCTTCAAACGCATATCTTTAAGACCTAAGGACTTTCATTAGCACCTTGTGAACCATGACCATGTGTGTAAGAAAAAATTGAAAATCGGTTCACAAACGGCGGAGCTATGGTTGAACAAACATAAAAAAAAATACATATATCCACAGCCGAACATATGACCTCCTCGTTGTTGGAAGTCGGTTAAAAAGAACTCTTAATAAGCCAAAGGTTCGGCCAAATATGTCCAGCTACCTAGAAAGGATTCCACGATCGAAGGCTTACCTGATTTTGCATCATTAACACCGTAATCGTCTTGAATGGAGCTAAAAGTGAAACTATCACCCAGTTTACACTCCATTCATTACAGTGGCAAAATTACGTGAGAACCTGCACTGGGAACGTGTCTTGAAAAACGGCGACTTGAAAAAATAACGGATACAGAAATTAGCGTTACCGCCGTATGTAAAGCTCGGCCGTAAACATAACGACACTATGGCACGTAAACATATTATAATTGCGAAACTAATGTTACCCCAATTAGAGAGTTAACTTTTTTCTCGGCGGAAACGGCATTTATGATCTTCGACACGCGCTAGAAATTAACGGGAATTAAACACTAACCGCCCGATTAGGAGTTATTTTGCGTCAAAATTAGCTGCTAACGATATCTTTGTTTTCTGAGTGAAATTCAAATTCGACCGCAACGAAACGCGCAATCTTATTAGCGACTCGCGTTAGAACGAGGGGAAGGTACTAAGATGTTACACGTGGAAGAAATCGGCAGCCACTTCAAGCGTTTGCTGCTTTACGCCAGATACGTAAGAGGATTCGAGAAAGGAAAAAAGGGAGACTTATCAGATATCTCATAAACTTTTGGAGTGGAGTTCATAATTACATTGAAGTCGATATCGGGCGACAATTTGGGCAAATCGACAAGAGGGCAGTCGGCTTTGGCTCGATCCCTTTGTTTGTTGTGTATGCAAAAAGCCGGTGCAGCATCAAACTTCCAGTGATCGATTGTGGTGTGCAAATAAAAGTGTTTGCTAAAAACAAACCGAATACCACACGTCTGTGAGAACTGGTTTCTGTTTATGAGAATATACATCAGGTACGTTCGCACGCTGCGCACCAACCTGTTTCCCCTAGACACCTGTTCTGTATCTATGCGACTGTTTTGGCGCTAAATTCTTTTTTCTTTCGTGTTAACGGCCAACGAGAGCATGAATTGCCAGTGACCCGAGTTTGGTGAATCCGTGAGAGGACGTCGCGTCGGCGGTGTTGCCATGGAAATCTACGACTGGCCGCTTATTTTTAATTGGAATTTGCATAAAATTATTTTACGAGATTTTTTATTATGAGACAGGTAGTCTTTATTGCGCAATTATAAGATGAATATTTTCGGTCGAACCGAGACAGAAATGTTATATTTTAAGCAACAACTGAAGCCCATTATAATAAAGACACGAACAGCGTTTTAGGAAATTTAAAAACTAAAATAAAACTAAAGTGGCCATTTTCAAATTTTCACAAAGAGGTTACGGCTCGACTGAATTGAACATTTGAAATGAGAAAGAAATTTCGTACGCCATTTTCTTTTAGATGAACTGTCTTTTCTCAGGTGAATACCGGCACAAGACAAATTTAGTTTTCTTTTCATTCTTATAATAGCTAATTTTCTCCGAGTCGCCGCCTTTATAAATAAATATGAAAGGTATTTTTTTAATAAAACAATTAACGTTGACCGATGTCAACCGTAGCGTGTTCACCGAAAACGGATTAAAAACGTTTTAAATTGGCTAAGCACATATTTAAGGGTATGTTGAATAGAAATAGCATCGTGTGTTATTTTGAGTTCCAAACCGCCCACGTTATTAAATATAATCGAAAACGATCAGTCAGATCTTAATGGTCATGATGTGAGGGGGCAAGACGGAGGATACTGAGACGTTGTGCGGATGAGCAGGATAAAAGATCGGACATTTGTCATCACCCTATATAATTTAGAGGTTTTTATTTATTATGCGACCTTCGGCGTGTCGTTGATATTTAAAGCACTGGAGAGTGGAGACCCGAGACTCAAGTCGCTTTATCGATATTGGACGATGGCTGGTCTGTTACGTCGCTCCGCTTGAATCTATTAAGCATTTTAATAGCCTCAAACCTCGTGGGATACTCTGTATATTAAAAGCATTAATAAAAGTCAACAACATACTGAGATTAAAAATTGGAAGTTTATGTTAGTGTTGTAATGTTTGTATTAAGTAAATAGAATTTAATGCACGTTTTAAAATTACACCGATTACACTTAATTTAGTTAAGTTGCGAGTTAACTTGCACGATCGGCGAGTTTAGTTATTTTTGACGTTTGAACGGTAAAATCGAGTTATGTTGTATGTTGTTAATTAAGTTTGCTTAAATAGAACGCGATCCTATTTTTGACGAGTTAAGTGCGAAGTGCCACCCCTCTCGCGTCTCCCGCACCCCGCCAACTTAATTCACCAGCGTGTAGACGTTTCAGTTTAGTACAGTTCATATTATAATATTTGATTTATCAAAAATTTTAATACAATAGGTATTTAGTTGAGTAAAATATTAACTGTAATTAGTTTGTAGGCAGTAATTGAGTAATTTATGGACACTTATCTTGTTATCGAACCAGCAACTTATGATTACTTAACTCGCCTACCTTTGAACGTAACTTAATACTTACTACTTAATTTTTATCTCACCGTTTTGTTAACTTGCTACTGTACTTATTCTTTCTTGAATAAAATTTGATTCGGTTTTTTAAATATTCACTATGGCCAGTACTAGCACAGCTATGGAAGTAGGCCCATTATTATTAGGGAAAACTAGAGAGAGAGACGATGAAATTGATAAAAGTATTAAAATTCTTGATATAATAATGGAGTAATTAGAGATGGATGTTAGAACAAAAGTAGCTTTGGAAATAGAATCTAACATTTGGTACTTATCTGGGTGTCTCAGTTGATCTGTCAGGAGTACTAATGACGGTTTTTCACGTGCTTGCGCAAAAAAGAACATGACAAGGTTGGTCATGATAGATATAAGTCTCATAAAGCGACAATTGCAACGGTGCAACGTCTGTTCATGTTGTTGCGGAAAGGATAAAAGCTAACAAAATACAATTGAACTTCCTTGTCGCTACCCATTTAGTTGAACTGATGACTTTTTTAAGGGATTTTTTGATGAAGTTAGATTCAGAGCTAGAGCTCAAGACAAAAAGAGTGAACAAGCCCCCACGAAAGGGGCCTCTGTTCGGCCTGAGGCGCAAGTAAAACGGCCTTTGAGTCTGCAATCCAAGTTGTGGCGTCGTACGGTCCTACAACTGGTGGTGGCTAGGAGCACCGCTGAGTTTAAGTGGGTAGGGCTGTGGCGGCCTACCATGTAAAGGCTGCAACGAGCCTAAATATCCGCAGCATCATTATTATCATTTATTCCTATCGAAGGCAACATTAAGTTTTATGGGGTTAACAACTCCTAGTTTATATTTTATAAAATTAATCATTTGCATGTTTTAGTAAGTATTATTTTATTTTTAATGTAATATATTTTATCTTATAATAAAATAAAAAACTTTACCTTTTGTAAAATAATTTTTACAATACATACTTATAGCTTTTCTTTTCTGCAGCATTTTATATCCTGTTTTATTTTTCATTTCATCTAAAGTAAGTAGTAGAAAAAATAAGAAATCATCAAACTTTTTTGTAAATCAGTCGCGTGACAACACAAGACTAAAAAAACCACATTTTTTCCTACATTTTCATCACCCTGTTACCTCGTCGGTGTGTATGTGTGTGCATAAAAATGTAATTACATTTATTACATGCACTAAACCAACACACACTGTTTGGTCGCGCGTTATTTCCCTCGAGCACACACTGTGGACGAGCGCTGAGCGGGGTTTAAAAAGTTTTTTTATTAAAACACACAGCAATATCGATACAACGCACACACGGAGGATTTCTTGCGGATATCTTGTGGACGCGTAACTTTTACCATATTGAAAATTGCCTGTACCTTTAAGAGAGACTGTCTCTATCTTTTTTAATATTAATTTAAGTTTTCAGAACGCTACCCTGATCTAGCGGTTACTTTATTAGGTTGTACCTTATAGCTGAATTCAGAAATCATAAAGTGTATTCGATTTTTGACCTCTGAGTTAGAATACCTAAATTGAAAAAATTACTAGAGACAATGCAAGCTTGATTGACAAGTAAGAAAATTCAAGTGTTGATCTCTCATCACTTGTATGCATATAAGTATGTCCGTCGTGCCGAATGAACGCGTTAATATTGACGCCTAACATTAACAAATTTTCCTATAGCGATTACACATAGTTACAAACTCTCATTACAAAGTAAAATTGTGTTTTTTTTTTTATTCAAGTCACGAAATTTGTCTCTGATACATCAAAGAGATCTTTCGATTACCACCAACTATGCGCGATCCACAAGCCCTTATCTCGACAGCATTACCGAGTATTAACTTATCAATGAAATCTTAATAATTACGTGTTTATCGCGTCCCACCGGTTTGACGGACACAAATGGGTACGTTGAACTAGTTTCGCGATAACGTTTTTGGCGCCAGTCGGCCATTTTGATAAGCGCACTTTTTATCGCCGGCAACACCAACCGAATTAATGGCCGAGTAATGTTAATCTTCTATTAATTTACCTGGAAACGGCGTTTATGCATTGACGTCAGAAAACTAAGAATATTATAATTCATTACGTCATAAGGTGTTTCTTACGGTTTACCTTAACGCCATATTTCATTTTCATAGAGGGAAATAAAGAAAAAATTTTAGCACACAAAGATAATATATTATTGTCACCAGTAGCCCGTGCATAGCTACGAAATTACAACACTACAACGATTTCCGCACCTCAAAATAAACATAATTGATGGTCTATCACCCACCTGACTAATATCTAACACCGAATAAATACAATAAAACCTATTTAACAGTCTAAGCAACAAACGTTATATCGGTCGAAACTTTGTGAATGAAAAAAAAAACAATGTCATTGACGCCGCGCGGGAAAGTGTCTACATGAAAAAAAAAAAAAGAAATTGTCCATGTGTCGAAAGCGGATGTTGTGACTAAAGAACTCGAACACCTGTTGTTATTGAGACGTTTTTATAAGGAGCTAAGTATCTGCTTCATCCGGTGTGTTTGGAACGCGTACTCGAAGGTCCTTCGTCACTATCTAGATTCTAGACTATCCGTTACTGTCCCACACTGTCTGTTTAATAGTAAATTTAGGCTTATCAAATAACGTTTGTTTGGTATCTCGTTTATTATGAAGTACTAGCTTTCACGCGAATTACGAATATATAATACTCTTATAAGCCTCCTTTAAGAGCATGATGTTTTCCCCAGGCTAAAAACAGCCTCAAACTATTTAACTAAGCCTATGTATAAATTAAGTCGATTGATTGTTTCGTTAGGAACGAAGGAAGAAACAACCAGTTTATATTTTGAAGCTGTTAAACATTTGTGTGTTATCCAACCAAAAATCAGATTTTGAGTTATGAATGCAGTCTTATTCTTTGGGTCTTAAGGAATAACACTGCATACATAACTCTAAATGTGATTTTTCGATAGATAACACACAAATGCTTAACAGCGTCTATTTGTAGATGGTAGAAAAGACATATGAGAGAGATCAATATTCAATTATATCAAAAGATAGTATTAGATAGATCCAACGCTAAATGAAGAAGACAAAAAGTAAAACTGTATCCCAGCAACTCATTCTTTTTCTACCAAATTACTTATCAACTAATTCTAAAACTCGAAAAGCAATGCAATAGAATAATACCGCACCACAATTTGGACCCCAATTCTTAACAGCAATTAGTTATTCGGAAATTGGGGGGAAGAGAGATATCACATTCATTTCGCGTCAACCAGGGTGATAAATCCCAAAATGATCGACTGCTCCCCAGGACACCACCTGGTGATGGGTCCTTCCCATCACCACGAACCGCATTCGTGATACAACTCATTATGATTATCATCAAATAACATGAGCACCTGTACAACTCATCACCCAAAAAATAATCCTAGTGGCGTACAAATAAAATTGCTTATCGTTAACGGGTACATTTATTGCAGGAATGTCAACTATGCCCAGCGATTCTTTAACGACATCGACATAAAATAGCAGAGAATCAGCTTGATTAATGCTGTGTTTTATTTATTTTAGTTCAAACATTTTCAGGGCTTAAGTTCTCTGTTACCTGCTTTTAACAACAGGAACAACTTGTAATATTTGCGTAGCAGAACATGAAAATACTCATGAAATACACAAAAATAGCTATCCACCGATGAATAACTCTAAACAAAATTGATATTTTAATTAAAATCCTTTCAACAACTATTTTAAAATAAAATCAATTGCACAACAAAATGACAGGAGTCAGTATGTCGTATCGTCAAACGTCTGAAGGCCCTTTAAAATAAAACAAATGTAGCATTGAAGATGATAATATTGATAACAAACTGATAATATATGATAGAAACGATAACAAACGTTAAGCTCAAATGCGGTTTTAGAAAAAACATTGAAATTTTTGTAATCGATACATACATTTTTATTTAAAACTAGCTGACCCGGCAACGTTGTTTTGCCATAAAAATGATTCCCCCTAACATTTAAGGGAATGATAAAAAGATGTTGGCCGATTCTCATAGATACCGGATTAGCACAAAAAAATTCATCAAAATCGGTCAAGCCGTTTCGGAGGAGTATGGCAAACTGTGACACTAGAATTTTATCTACTAGATCTTACTTGTGATTAGATATCATTTTGTTTGTCGAGCCACTTACGAAAGATGATCAAAGTATTCTAAAATATCTACAAACATATTAGAGCATATTTTTTATCGTCAAGCAGTAGTCATGTGAAAAAATAAGTAACGAACTCCAGCCTAAAATCGTAATTGTGAAATCTAATCAAAACAGTGGATTTAGGGAGCGGGCACGCGACGGATATATCGATGTCGCTTAATGAATCATGTCACGATCGCGTCCAATTACCAGTCTAAGTAACGAACCATTAATTCAATTAACAAGAAACAAATTTTTAATTGCGCATTGTTAAAATAATTACACAAAGACCACTTGTTCCGGTGAAATTATTCGCAAAGGGACGACGGCAAAAACGATAATTGGACGGAAAAATGATTCTCAGCTAAATATTTTCATATCTTTGATATTATTTCGGACGGGCACAGATAGAGGGTGTTCACTATTTAATTTTTTTTATGTTATAAATTTTGTAATTTAAGTGGAACATAATAATCTACTCGGATTATTTTATAATAATATTTTTATCACGCATCACTTTTAGTTACCGCCTATTACTATCAATATTTTATCGATTTCACAGGTAATCGTCAAGTGTATTCGATGACACAATTTAACGAGAAACCAATAAATAATCGATTAACGTTCCACGTAGCGGACAAGGAGTGGCGCTACTCCGTACTCGATATGCTGTTATATGACGCGTCACTACAGTCAAATTAGTATTTTCTCTTTATTTCTAAAAGATTAAAATTCATGAAAAAAGTTAAATAACTATGAACTGGGCACTCCCTCTAAACTTCCAGTAGATTAAATGTATCTCCCATTTAATTAAGGGCCTGTTTCACCGCTTACTGTTAAAATTTCTGTTAGGCTATCCACAACTTTTTTGACTGATTCTCCGTACAAAATCTGTCAAATAAAGTTGTATCTGTCAAATTAACAGACTATCTGTAAGTGGTGAAATAAGCCCTGTCTTTGCCTTATAATGTCCAAGTATCGTGGATTAGATTTTATACCACTGCATACACAATTGCGCAGCTTCTCCGCCTTATGTGTGAGATATGCTGCGATTCAAGCGAGAAACGAGGTATGAGAATTCAGGCCGGTCTGTAGGCGGCTGTGTTCGTATGATCGCGATCGGCCGGTCTGTCGGCCGAAGCCGATACGTCGGTCCTATCAGCCGAAGCCGATACGTCGGCCCTATCAGCCGAAGCCGATGCGTCGGCGTTATCGGCTATCGACTATCCGATAACGACCGGAGTCTGTCGCCGGTGGAACTACAACAAATTGCTGTTTGTCTGCACTTGTTCTTATCTTCGCTTATTCCCAGGGCCGTTCCTTCAAATAGAATAAGCCTTACTTAACTCGAAAACTTTATCTGTACCCCGAACCCGGCATGGCGGACGTTTCTTTTGTGTCATAAAGATTATTACGAGGGTTACGGCTAAAAATAAATATTTTGTATTTGTGGACCATCCTATTGCAATGGACGATAATATCTCTGAACTTCGGTATTTATTATATATATATTACTTTGTATTTAATTAAGGCATCCTCTTAGTTCAATATTAAAAAAAGAAATGTATCACAAATCTTACCCTACAATATGAACGTGTCGTTGGCGTGTTAAATCCAAGAAATTTCTCTTACCTGTAAACAAAAACAAAAAATTAGATATATATTATATAGTATATGTCTATGGTAGTTATGTCAAATAAAATTCATACAGAGTTGTTACAAAATAAAAAACGCACATAATTACATATTTGCATGACTTGCATGATCTTGTTATATGGATAAGCTTGTAGGCTTTACAAATGTCATACAATATGCCTTACATGACATACCAAAACAGCGCGTTAAAATTACTCAATGAATCACAAAAATACATTATGTGTAACAAGAGACATATTTCGCTGATTGTATTCACATTATTTCAATAGAAATAAGGTTGCTGAGTAAGCAAATAGTTGTGACTGACGTAAACGTAACCGTATGTTAACACGTGACACGTAGATACGTAACGTTAGGTACACAATAAATCACGTAAAATACATTCCAAAACAAACTGAGATAGCTCATATCTATTTGAATCAGTGAGATAAGACATGTGTTAATGTAACAACGCTGAAATTGATTCTTAGACAGAGGGTATCTACATAAATTGATCGTGTTATCTCGACAGATCACACAGACATTCGACTTAAAATAAACTCGATAAAACAAAAAGTTCGAGACCTCCACTCGCCTTCACTGCCTATCAATCAATTCGTTGCATTTTAATGTGTTAGTAAATCATTTTTTTTTTTATTAAATGTATGCTATTACTGTCCCTGAAATGACATTAAATAAATGCCCAATAAAAACTTTCGCAGTTCCACTGCGAAAGTTTTTATTATATTAGCATGCAATATTTTGAGGATATTGCTAGCTCTACCAAACAAACACATTATATTCCACATAACTTCCCGGAACGTGTATTTCATTATAATAGCGCACGTCAACATTGGCCACTCGCCTTCCCAGAATCACGGCTATCTGATTAATTGATGCTTGTTTTACACCGCTTTCCGGAAATATTAACGTGACATTCCCGCCGTGTGTATTTCTAGAACACTCTATATAACAGAGTGTTAGCAAAACCCATAACGTGGGTGAGTTATTTTTTGTTTAAGTCGAGATATTTAAAATTCTGAATCGCAAATGTCTACAAGTTCAGGATAACAACAACCCTTTGATACGATTTCAAGTTTCTAAGGATATATTTGACATCTGACTCAGAATCATTCCATATTCCTCCTAATGATACATTTATTGTAAAAATAACTATTTTATAGACAGATATTTAGAAAGTTTTACATTCTGCGACTTCCTTAAAATTAAACTTTACGTCTTAGTATAACAGTCTACTAATTCAAATACAATACAACATAATCGAAAACGAAATACCTACGCAAATTATCGTCATGTGGCAACAGCGCGACCTTCGGCGTAGTCATAACGAAAATACCACCCAAACTGAATATAGAGGAGGCCAATGAAAAAAATCTTAAAGTAAATTAATAATCATAAAGTAAAAGCTAAAGATGAGTATTGATAAAACTGTAGCACCTAACGTCAAAAGCAAAGAAAACATAGAGACATAGATGGAAGACGTTTAGCATTCTAGACTGCTGAAAATGAAACATTTCCAGCATCTACCGAATCGACTTGAAGAAACTATAGAAGAAAGATACGTAGAGATAAGACATTCTTTCTTGTTGACTTCTTAACACAAATCTCTGACACAGTACCAACAAGCAAACAACTGATATATTTCTCAAACGCTTTCGGCACCATCGCCCGCTCACGTCACTCTCGCATATCGTCAAGTGGCAACAACCTACACGTCGCGACCTTCGGCGGCACGTCACGTCGGGCGTGACGCACATTTCGGGGGCACTCGGAAGTTAAGCCTCCGCCCGCCGCCCGCCCACGCGGACGCCACGTGAACCAAACGGGATTAGCAAACGGATTAGAGCCGAGTGGCCATTGGGCCCATCGGCACTTTCTTACTTATGCCTACACGCGTTATGAAACATTACCTTACAAAAGGATATGTAAAAGACGCCTCTAGCTGCAAAATCTAAAGAAGAGAAGTTTAAACTATCACCATATGCCTCACAAATACAACTCTTGTTAGCAACAATCGCGCAAGATATGTATATACTTTTAAATATTTATTTTGGCAAACAAATTTGGACTACAGAACTGGCTGGTATGCCTACACAAGGCATAAACAATGGATAACACTACTTAAACATTTGAGGTTAGCATGATTTTGAGCTTATTTTTAAGTGTGTTAAGGGATACATTAAAAAGATCTAATTCAAAAAAGTCTTTATTATAAGTATTGATGGAACGATAAAAGAATGAATTTCTAAAACGAACGATAATTCATTTAACGATAATTCATTAAATAATTTCTAAAATGGAACGATAAAAGAATGAAATTATAGTTTTTGTTACGTTGAGGTAGACAAAATAAAGGTATTGTACGTAAGGAGCGCACACGGATACGAGATCGACATGAAAATTGTAAATAGCCAAGAAGCGTCGGAGAATCAATTAAAGAATTTATAATTTTAAAGAGATAGCCTCGATTCGAATGCCGAAGACATTGGTTTTCCAAGTAGTATTGAATATTATAATATATGCTAGCCTCCACTTACCGGCCTGGCCAGTTAACGAGTGGCTATAAATTTCTACTAATAGAAACAGATCTACTTTAACGTTAGAGATGAGGGGTAAGACATCTGTATAACAACGAAACTAATAGTGAGCCCTTCATAGCATGATGAAATATTTTTTTTTAATAAAGAGACCATTATAAACGCAAAGAGTATCTCAAAATTTTTTGTTAATGCTCTTAATTATTAAGCGCTGACTACTAAGAGCTGGGCTTTAGAGTCGCTGACACTTAGCTGATAAACCTGTACCTGCTATCCTCTTTCTATCTTTTCAGACTATACATTAAAGTCTGGACGTTATAGGAAGAAGCTAAATGCTAACCACGTCGTTAACTACTTTCCTGTAAGAAGAGTTAAGAAACGAGTAACGTCGCTGCGAACCTTAACAGCTCCTCCTCGTAATGATGATCATTGTCTATGGTCGTCTTTGATGAACTCGTTAACGAAATACTACACCAACTATTGTTATTGTTATATTTATATTTCGACGACCTCTGTGGCTCAGTTGGTAAGCGCGTTGGTAGCTTTAGCCGGGGGTGGCGGGTTTGAATCCCGCCGACGGAACAAAAAAGTTTTTTATTGATCCTGGGTCTTGAATGTGTTTTAAATATGTGTATCATATAATAAAAACCTTAAATATGTGTATAGTATGAAAGTATTAAATATAATTCTGGTACCCGTAACACAAGTCCCTCGGGTACTTAGCACGGGGCCAGACTGACGTGGTGTGAAGCGTCCACAGATATTATATTATTATATATTATATTGTGTGGATACCCGCACGATGATCGAGCCGATTACCGATAAACGTTCATCGCGGATTATGTAGAGTCTTCGTAGTGCATTCAACTGACAATCCGTTAATACCTTACTCTTATCCCAGAAATTATAATAAACGCCGTCCACACAGTCAGTGAGATCCCTTTTATAATCTAGGAGCCCCGCCGACGCAGCGTTTCGCGTGTCAAGCTATTTTTAAATTGCAAATCGATATTCTATTTCCATTGAAAGATTAATCACATTTTTATAATTTATGGATGATTTATTTACGTTCGGAGTAGAGTAATTCGTGTATCTCGAATACCGAACGATCTATCTTTAACGAGAACTCATTGATAAAACAATATTTACGATGAGAAAAATTCCATCTCAATGAAAACACGTGAATGCTTTTTTATTGTTATTCCATTGATCAAAATAAGCTTGGAACAGCTTACTTGCAAATCCTGCTTTACGTTCGCAATATGCAATGAGTGTAGACAACACACTTTGAGACCCGGGATAGGGTACCCGCGCGATAAATGAATTTTTGGGCGCCGGAGCTGCGGGCTTCATCTAGTTTAATATAAAGTTATATAACTTTAGTTTTCAGATGTCAACACATAATATCAACCAACGATAGAATATTTATTATAGAAGTTGGAGGATATAGAGAGCATTGAGTAGGTGGGAGGAAACGAAACGCCTACGAGCCACCGCGGGGTATTACTTTTCATAACTATGAAAACTTTATAATGGTCAATTTAAATATATGTAATAAGAACTAATCGATTATTTTTCTTAATTTATAATATGCCGTCTTTTAGTTTCCGCTCAAGACGGAAATTGGCGGTTTTTTACATTTTGATGCCCTTAGATAGACCTGCGAATTGCACGTCGAACAATTTGAACCAACACATGATAGACTATCCAATCAAAAGCTGCAATTAAAAAAATTGTGACGGCGCTCAAGTCGGTTGGCTTCTCAACACCGCACAGTTTTTTTCGTCTCGTGTAAAGTTGGTAAAAATAACCAAAGCGATGTTAGCTAAGGGACGTTGTGTAGACACAGTAGTATTAGCTTTTACACCAACCACCTTAATAATAAAAATATTTAAATATTGTTTAACTAATCAAGATTCGCTGTCCTTTTCTGGAACTTTGAAAACGTCACACGACAGAAAGGGACAGCCAACCTTCATTAGTTAAAAACTGTTTAAATATTTTTATGAATAAGGGGGTTAATGTCCGTAGCTTTTACGCAACATTTTAAACAAATTTAACTATGCAACTCTATCCAACATTTGTTTTTTTTTAAGCAGGCGATCTGTATCATGACGATGATGATAATATAGTGAGTGATATATATAAATATAGTGAGTGAATAACTACTTTCTTTTTTCCATGTAAATCCATTAAAAGTAATTAAATTTTACGATATCTATAGAGACATATAACTATTTCCTCTAATCTAGCTTAGTGTTGAAAGCCTAACTTTTGCAATCCAATTAATTAAGTTATTTATGATAACATATATGTACAATCAGGCGTATTCTACAAGCTGATATCACTAAAAGCCCCAATAAAATTAGACCTTGTTATCCTTTGATTATTTCACTTCCCGGGACTCTACCTCATCTATACCAAATTTCAGCAAAATAGGTTCAATGGTGGAAGATATAACGGGCAGGTAGACATACGTTTCTTATTTACAACATTACTATGGATTACAATGCGTTGGAAAAGGGATATCGTCATTTTCTCTCGTAGCCAAGAGGGACGGACCACCGACAAAACTGGCGATAGATCAGGGGCATTGTTTATGCGCGTAGTTATATGCGTTAATACCTACAAGTGTCACACAAACAAAATTTTCTAGCAAGTGTTACATCACATTACTTGAATTTGCGTCATTCGTTTCGTAGTTTTTTAATCGAATCCAATTAATGACGACAAAATGTATTCGTTTTCAACACTTTGCGTTTAGCGAATCTATTAACAGTTAGGTATCTTGTCTTAGGTAAATTAAAATGACACGAAAACGAGAAGTGCACACAGAATGAATCTATCAGTTTTAAATCAACATTTTTCTGAGTAGTTTACCAAACGTAAAACAATTTTAGGTTGCGGTCATGTCTTATCAAAAAAATTTCACACCCTGATCCGAAACCCCTAAAAAACTTAACGCGAAATACAACTCTACACTGTGACTATTAATTAAGTGTAATTCAAGAGATGGTCGGGAGTAAATAATATGAATGCACTCCACGCTCCTCGGCTGGTACTAACGAGTTTGTAAATTCTCGTCGTGGGGCCCTGCCGGGGCCCGGGGCCCAGATACCCCCCTTCCCCCCCACCCCGTCTGGGCGGGCTCCCGATTGTTCTACTAGTTTTAGGTATTATGTTGATCTGTGACTCTTTGTGTTCTGCACTACTTCGGTTCTCTTTGATTTTTTTGCGCGGTCTCAAGTGCAATACGATGAGGTTTTAATCTAACATATTGCTGTATTTTTTGTAGCAATAGTACTCCGATCATTTGGTGATCTAAAAGTAGGTGTACCTAGAAAGTTCCGGGAGTTTTGGAAATTGGTGATTTTTATAGATCTCGACGTGCTCTTTTTACTTTGCCACCTTTGGTCTCTGAAGCTCGCGCCGTCATATAAAAATGGCAGCCAAATACAGTTTTTCGAGAATAACTTCGTCCCAACTCATTTGACGAAAAAGTAGTCTACAAGCAAATTAAACAAGAGGAAATTTCCTACAATTTATGTTACGGCCATTTATTTGTAATATATTTAGTTAAAGTGTACAAGCATTTCAAAATCCTAACAAACATCAGTTTTGACCAAGTTACTAATTTTCATACCAGCACGAAGTAAAGTAAGTGCCGTTTTTTTTTAATTTGCGGTATTCTTTCGGAGGTACAATCTACTTACAATACACCACTGCAAAATTAAACGCATCTTCCTTGGCTTCGCTATTCTCGATGTATCAAGTTCTTGGATCGAGGTTAAAGTTTGCAGCTCTCGAACGCCTAAACTACTACTAAAAAAATGAACGGGAAACAAATTATAGGATATTTTGTCTACTTTCATGCAATATATATTTTTTTTAATATAAAGATTAGTTGCAGTAATGTGACTGGCGAAAAACTGCTTTTCAGTTATGTAGTCATCGAGTTATACGTCTACTCAATGCGTGTCGTTGTAGATTTGCCTTGGTTTGCAGTTCCCTACGTTCTCCTACGTTCAAACGAAGAATAAGAATACTTCTTTTGTGCTTTTATATCTACGCGTCTTTCGTATATGGATTCAAAAGCTATAATTTGTCCAATTTTTGGGGCTCCTAGATCTCACAGTCCATAGGACACCTCACCTTTTAAAGGATACACAAACAGTCCACATAACCTCAAACCTCAACTGTTGCACAACAGCCATAACGTGTTCTATGACACTGTCAAAGCTGTACAAATTCTTGTGACAGATAAGAGGTGAACCCGGCGGAACCGGTTAGGTGTTATCAAATGTTTTGGCCGTGACGGGTATCGTGCCATATCATACGATGAAAATGTGTTTTTATTAAAGATGTAACATTGTAAATAGGTAAATTTACAAAATTACTGACATCGTAGTAGTCTTCTGATTGCAAAAAAATTTTTATACAGGATTCTCTATTCTGGATCAGCTAATAGTGCGGGATACCTTAAGTTATAAACGAATAACGTTTAAACATAAAAATTATAAGCAGTCTAATAATGACTTGACTGAATTAACTAGTACTAAAATCGTGAATAATGTAACAGTTAAAATATTTTCCATAAACAAAGAACAGTACAAAACCTCATTCGAACCCCACGGCTAATAACTCAAGCCGTGGGTGTTAAAATACGGCTTTCCATATTTCATCGCGAAACAGTGAGGAAACTACCTTGTATAAACTGTATAACAGATCATTATTGACCACTTAGGTCAGCTGCAAACATTCTTAGCAGGCCATCGCTCCATTCCACGGCGGGAACCCCTCACGGGGGTTTCCACTTTGGGGGCACGCAACAAAAGGTCGGAAATCGCGTATCACCTGACCATTGTTCACTCGGAGATATTGCTCGCATAAATGCGGTCCCAGGAATGCATCGGTCTTTTGCGATATTTTTGCGATCGGGGACGAATTTCGTGCGAATTCTTTCCTGTCGTCCGGCGGCTTAGCGCGAACAATTGATGCGCCCGAAGATCGAATGGCAATCTTATATGTCCTCATGCAATTTTTATTCGCCCGAGTTCCGAATACGTAGTCAAATGCTCGTCCACTCCGGCTCCCGTTTATCCGACAATGTCAGAGATTAATTTTTGTGTAATAAACGGTATTTTTTCCTCATTCCGCCCTCTGGTCCCCGGGAATTCCGGCGGTTATCTGATAGGGCCGATGGGGCGGATCTCGTAAACATGGGTTTTCCCTGTTGCCTTTATTCACAGAGTGCTTAATTAGCACAATATTTAAATGTATTTACCCACGCCGCGGATGTTTTGTCTGTTTATTTACCGACTAGATGATGCCCGCAACTCCATTGCACCAAAATAAGTTTATTGCGCGGGAACCGTATGTTTTCCCGGATAAAAAGTACTCTGTGTCATTCTCCAACCCCCAACTAACTTTACATAAAAAATCAAGATCATAAAGTTGCTCCGTTGCGACGTGAAGAATGGACAAACAAAAAAACACACTTTTCCGTTTATAATATTAGTATGGATACATATTTCAAATGGTGTCCTTTTTTCCTCTATTTCTCCTTTACGTCATTTTACTAAAGTTACGTTAGTATATACTTTTAGTTAGATATAGCGATAACAAGGCTTAGTAAAGAAAATCTTTCAAAGGTCAATAGTATACCTGTGTAATATAATCCCAGAAAACGTCCGAAATCTTCCAATCAATAAATTTAAAACAGTTTAAGAAGCGTTTGTGTGCTAAAGTAAAAATTTTTTACGATACGAAATGATAACACACCCTGGGAGAAACATGCTGACAAACAAAAGGCTGCTTCTATGTTAGTTTAAATAATATTGCAGGCATATTAATGTAATTTTTAAGTTGTAAAATTGAGACGGTTTTTTCTTTTAATTTTCCCGTATTTTTGGTAAAAGGTGCGAGTTTCTTACGCCAGTTCTTCTCGCACGGCTAGTTTCCGAACCGATGGTGGATCAACATGTAGACTTTCTGAGAACATTTCATTCAAATTTACTCAGAAATAAATGATTTTGATTTGACCACTGGCTGCCGACTTTAAGTGTTCCTAATTTTTTTTGACTGCTTCAAAATTACGGTAGCTCTCCTATTAAAATCATCATCATAAAATTAAAAGCTACCTTCTGCCATCATTCAAATGTTAATACCGAGTACCAGGATCTCAGAACACGATAAGCAATATACCAGCGGTATGCCGTATGAAGTACAACGGTAAGTGCATACCCTGCATACCGGGGCCGAGCGACATGAATATTTAACTTATTTTGCATACTAACAGGCAACGGTCGCGCTTGCGTCACACAGGCCGGCGCGCGCGCAACTCGTGGTTAGATCACACTTGACAGATTTGCGACGGTTACCCCAGAGGATTTTGAATCTTCGTACCTATTGTTGTAGTTGAAAGTCGCTTGCGCTGAAATTCAGTGGCGCCATCCGAGGCGTTAGGAAATTTAAGCCCTAATTGCTGGTGATAAGGTTGAATTTCCATTACGCTAATGATCGTAGAGACAACCTTAGCTCGTCCGGCGGCTGGCAACAGTCTACATCGGTTTTGCTTCCGTCTAGCGACGACGTGTACTGAATTTTTATAGACAATGTCGTTTGTTATGTGCGGTGTCAAAGCGATTAGTTTATTACGCATGGAAACAACACACCAATTACATTTGGCGCGTTTTACCGAACCTATTAACTTGACTCTGATGTGGAAAAATTGAAATGGAACAATTTTACAATTAAGAAAAGTCTGATTTTCCCAACATTTAACCTCTGAGAAACCAGGCATTAACTCCCGCTTAGTTCTACTTAGCGCGTCCAAATCGTTTAAATAATTTCATCAGTACAATCGAACATACAAATGAATAAATCGAATAATAACGTAGCTATAAAGCAAATAATATAGGTATTTCTGCAAACAATAAATTAGATAAGAACAAGACGTAGGCTTGATTGCATTTTCAAACAAATTTTCCTGCATTTTTATCATGGAACTGATAAACATGTGTCTGATAGCAACAAAGTAATAGACACACCTTGATAGGCTACAATAAGTTGCAAAGAATTAAAACACTTGGGAACTTAAGAATTACCGGTTGACAACAATACCTAATATAGACGATTAGGAATGTAAAGAGTTTTTTAACATGGACGCTATTTAAATATTTATTTAAAAGTTCATTTGAACTTTATGAGGATACTCTTGGTGCACTACTAAACAGGTGAGATGTACATCGGATGTGTCAGCGATTTCACACAATTAGCCTAAATCTGACAAACAGTCAAACTTGTATATTTCTAAACGTATCTAGTTCGTATTTTTAAGAAGGCTTTGACAACTTAATTCTTGGGAATTAAGAAGAGATTGATACGCGGGGCAATAGCAGACAAATTTACGGACAGACTAACGGACCAAGAGCTCTACTCTCAAACGGCATGCTCAAATATTCTGACTGAATGCTGCAATCCCTCTTGTCCTACATATTTAGAGTTTAATTTACTAATTTGGGTATTTACCGGGTAAACTGGGAAGAATTACCCCATAGAGATTTGAAAAATAATCAACAATTAAGCAATGTCTAGTTTTTTCCGGGCGCTAATGACTTTATTTACTTTTATTTGTTTAAATTTATAATTATCTATTTTGTTCTACCACATTTTTTATACAATATATTTTTTTATATATATTAAGCCTTATTCTACCTAAAATTTTGGGTAGATAAGGCTGTAAAAAAAGGGTAGGTGAGACTAAATACATGGGTACGTGCCCATGGCACTGCCCCTGGCGCCTCTAATATCGGCTCCAGATTAGTGTCGTAAGCCGTTAAAAAGAGTGAACGAGAATATGGACGGTTTTCACGCAGTTCACTAACGTCTGATGTAAATGGCAAAACTTGCTCTATGATTTCGTGGCGTGACTTCATGCAAAGGATTAAATGCTTTTTTGAGTTGAACTCTGCATTCTGATTCGTCCCAGTCTCAAAACGGTTTCGGAATAAGACTTCAGGATGAAGACAGCCTTTGCCCGCTTCGTACTACATGTGCTATCAGGTGTCTTCGTATCAGGACGGATGTTTACACGTCGGGCTGTTCACCTCTGACTTTGGACTCGGATTCGCCACTCCACTGACCTTAGTACATTTACACACACCAGATAACGGTCGCTGTTTACAGCTGCACTCTCGATGCGTGTGTGTTAAACTTGAACATGCCTATTTTATTATGATACTAATGGACCCGGCAGATTTTCATTCATAACCAAGACCGGCAGGAGAACCTGCCTTCTGGTCTGGAAGTCTTGGTTTGTGAATCTAAACCATTCTCTACTGAATACCTACAAAAAATTTCATCAAAATCGGTCCCGTCCTTTGAGAGGTGTTCAGTAACAAACACGTGTGCGTACACACGAATTATATACATTAAGATATGCGAAAGTTAATCTGTCTGTTAGTTTGTTACACCTTGACAGTTCGTCCACACAACCAATTTTGGTTGGCAACATACTGGTGGGCAACGCACTAATTCGTTTTAATATTATAATGCAAAATCGTGAGTCTGGCCAACGTAACAGTGGGCGCTAAATATACATTATAATACACATTACATGTAGTAAAAACATACAGTAGAGCAACCCAGGTAAGTACTTGTCTTCAGAGGCAAGTCACGCGCGTGCCCATACTGAATTTTATTGCTAGATGTTGTTCGGCATTTCACTTATGTGTGCGTGCGTCCGATTCGGCTGGTCTAGATGAAGATTGTTTACTGTTTGTTATTTGTGTTGTGTACCGTAGGCACAAGGCGCCCTTGGTAACTAATCGTCATATTCAAACTGTACATTAATCTTACAGAGTGATCCTGTTTCTCGAATTATTATTATCAAGTGGACTTTAATTATTTCGAAATGTTTGAAACTTGGAAAGAGGAAAACTTTATAATCATTATTAATATAATATCAAGCGTCAAGGTAAGCGATTACGTTTTAGACGTCTGTGGACATAGCATAACATCGGAAGAGTTGCGGGTGCGTTATCTGCTTTGAAAGGGAAAAACCCTTCCTGCTTGCATGTCGCAATGGTCCTATCAATATAACTGACGATACCTCCTTTCAGAGTTTCACAGTGCGTAGCGCGAAGCTGCGCAAGAATGCACGGTGAAAGACTTCCACTCGTGCAGGTGAGGATGGTATACATTTCGTTGGCTGGTTTATTTTAAAACACTTTCGAAAATGGTGTCTCAAATCTTATCGTCACGATCTACAATTCCCATTATTAAATTAAATCATCATGACATTTTCGTCATGACGACTGCAAGCAGATAATTACCATGTGAAAACGTTTTTATTGCGAAATCTATGATAAATAGCTAGCCGCGAGCCCATGACCCGTCATGAGATCAGTGGTGACTCACTAGCTGGTAGTTAGTACTAGGTGACTCACACCTGGGAACGGGAGACCCATTGTTTCTCACCGCGTCCTTCCGACTCAGCTGTTTCGCTAATTCAGCCAATTACCTCGTAAATAATGAATTCCGGCTTCACTTTCGCAAACGCGGACATCCTGCGTCTGCGTTCGGCGAAGACGAATCTCCCATTTTCGTCATAATGAATAATCTGCGATTTTGTACGATAATCGTGCCTATCAACGATCATCGTAGCTTGTGTAGAGATCGGGCACAACAATATAATAATCGCAATTTTTAGGCCCCTGCCCACCTCTATCACAGGTAGTCACATTTCTGATGTGATGTTCTTCCCTATTGTGATGTCACAAATTTGCAATTTTACTCTACCCCACTGTCACACTTCGTCTACTCCTCCCCCCTTACGTGTAATGTACTTTATGGATGGTACCTTACTTGAAAGCGTTAGAAATTACTTGTAAAAAGGAGAGTACATTAGAGATATGTGTTTGTGGTACCAACTATTTTTCTTATTAATATGACACAAGTAGATTCAAAAATCCCTGGCAACTTCTGCATGAGAAATGATGTTTCAGCATTCTCAAACCATGTACATTTTTGACATCTTACGTATTTCATCCACACATCCCACATTTATCACAAAAGAACGATCTGACCTAATGCAAGAATCATCCAACAGGATGTGTCTCCGTCGGTTAATCTTCTCGTCAGCCAGTAGCCAAGTCCACATCCGCCATGCTGTTGCTAGGTTCACATTAGCCTACATCCACATTTAGCTGGCCGGATCTCTTGTCATCGCAAGGCCACGGGATGACACAGAAAAATACAACATTTAACGACTACGCGGAAAACGAAGTTATTTGCATAATATTTTTGACATCACCTGTACTTATAGACCTTTGTGTGATGTTGCAAAATTTGCACGACATACACATAATATGATCTCTCTACGCCTAAACAAAGCTTTTCACATTATGTATGTCTATTGTCATATCATGTTGGACATTTTTCATGCATTCACACACGGTCAAGTAATAATCCCTATTTGGAGGCAGCAGAGCTTTTTTCTATAAAAAGTTACACACAAGACAGCCGAGCGACTCTATATACTAAGTAGGGACTGCTGCATGATACGCGCCCAATGTGATGCCCGATGAATGAGATATCATATTTAAAAACAAAAAAAATATATTCATGTTATTCACTAACAGCCTGTATAACTCATACCAAGGCAGTTGCGATATTCAAAAGAGTTTACGACTGCACTTTTATTTTCGTCGCTTATCGTAATCTTATCTGTATCTATAGTATGTAGATATGGCATATGGAATATCTACATGCGTTTCCCATTACAGGGTCAGTATTCATAGAATTGCGTATTTCGTTATTATTCACAGCACGTTTCATAATTACAACTTCGTAATTATTTTCGTAATGACTTATGACTCAGGAACAGCTCCGACCTAGTGCTAAAATTATTTTTAACACCAAGGTTTTGTTTAATTTACTTGAACGCAATATTATGACTTCAATGTTTACACGTTTTGAAAATTATAATGGCTTATAAATTCTTTTTATCGATGATGGCGCAGCTAAAAAGAAGTGTGATAATTTTAGTAGTCCATGACACTGTGTCACATGCCAGGTCAGCTGAAATATTGGATAGATTTTTACAAAGAGACAATTAGTATTCACGCTGTCGGGGCTGTAGGTATATATTTTCTTTTTTGTTATTTCTGTTTTTACATAGCCGAGCAAGTTTTTTTACTTATTAAATTAACATGACACAGACATGGAGTGTGGACACGCAAGTGTGGCAGTAACACCATCGCGTAATGTAATCCGCCCCGCTAATCGCTGTGAACTATGTCTATGACGCTCTCCACGGGTCGGAGCTAACGGACCGTGTTGTACCGTGTACGTCACATAGCGACAGTGACGTCATAGCATTTTTGCACAGTTACTGTGCAAAAATGCTATGACGTCACTGGCACACAGGCAAGCATTAGCAACAAAACCTTGAAAGTGCCTTGACGTTAAAGCAAATTTAATCAACGGAAGAAAATACTGACAGAGATGATAATAACAACAACGTATGAGAACGAAGACATAGAGGAGTTACCAAACATCCCATATGGATGATTTCTTACACTTTTAAAAAAAAACTATCGTTCTGGATAATTTTAACTTTATCCAAAAACCCTACGATACCTGTCTCAATCCGTTCAGAGCTTAAGACACGAATAGGTTTCAAACAGACACTCTTTCATATTCAATTAATATTAAAAATGTGAATGTGGTTGCTGTCCAATCACGCCAAACAGAAAGAATTTTGAAGCCGACTTTTGATTACAGATCAACTTTATTATATATACGAAACACTCCCGTGGGATCGATACCACGCGGGTGACACCGCGGGGCACAGCTAGTTCATAATATGACTACGGAATTCGCATATCACCTAGTGGCATCTCGCATCTCCGATCAGCTGACTCACGCCGGCCTTGCATGCAGCAGGGCCGCCGCGCCGCCTGTCATTGACTCTAATTATGTTGTTTATGTTGAGGACCCCGCCTCGCGCCCCGCGCTCCCCGCCTCGCGTCTGCCTTTCGATTCATACCTTCGTGTCATCATCAACATCAGCCTTCTACGTAATATTGAGCAGCCTTTTTTGAGGCCTTGTTCGACTTAAAAATATACTCAAAGACCCTCACCAGGGCTCAGTATTCTTAGAAAGAAATATTTTTATGAGGTGTAACGAGAAGTACACTTGGTATATTTGATAAGACTGCGCAATAGCATTGAAGAAGTCCATATTTTGTTCGATATCTATTATATACATATAAGTCGGGTTTTCCTTCCTGACGCTATAACTCCATAACGCATAAACCAATTTACACAACTTTGCATTCATTGGAAAGGTCTCGGTTTCCGTGAGGTTTGTAGCAAAACAAAACCTGGAAAATTTCAAAAGTAGGAAAACGGGAAAAAATATTTGTCACAAACAGCGCCTCCACAACAACAATCTCTGATACACAGCATACACTACAACGGAACTTGATTGACACAGCTACACATCGAACTCTGCTCAGTTAATTTCTAATATTAGAGTTTAAAATTTTCATTAATTATCTTCTTTGTTGCTACGCGGACGGAGTCGCGGGCAACACCTAGTCATTATATATAGGTCGTGTGGGAACATCTTCCAAAGAATGCGAGGTGCTAAGCTTCGTACGAAACCCACAATGTACTAACAAAGTACAGGCACTGTTACCTTCTATCTTACAAAGATTCGCTAACACAATTCAGGGATATTCCTAGTAGAAATCATCCAGAAAATATATCCGAAATAATGAATGATTTAAATCTGATAACCTCGATCGAGTATCGGAAGCGTCCCAAGCACAAACTTGGTTGTCAGCTGAGGCACCATAACTCGCAACTCCAACACCACCTCAGACTTCTTCGGCCCCTAGTAACAGTTGACATAAACTCCGTCCCAAATAATTAATGAAATGGATCGATATGACGTCAATCAAGTTTCGAAAGGAAGGTGACACCCGCATCCCCGGGGCGACCTTCGGCCGGCGTTTGACGACCCTGCAGCTACCTCTTAATCTCTCAGCGTTATCAGTTCGACTATACATCATCAAGAAGGCAAACGAGCAGACGGGTTACCTGATGGAAAGCAACTGTTGTCGCCCATGGACACTCGCGACATCCGAACATGCTCAACCACCGGTAAACTCACTCACTGAACGAAACCCAGCACATCGCCGTTTCATGTCAGCTTTTTGTGAGTATATCGTGGTATCACTCCGGTCGGGCCGGCCTATTCGTGCCGAAGCTTGGCTCTCCCACGGCAATGGTGTTGCCCGTGTTGGTATAGTAGTTAGTTGATACAATAATATTATCATTTAAATAGTACCATTTTGGAAGTACATAAATGATTTGTAATGAAAAGACTGAAAAAAATACGACTAGCCCGAGAAAAGGCAGAGGCGAAGCTAGAGAGGAAACCAGTCTTACTTAAGATTCTAAGTTATAGATACCTACTCTATGTTTCAATAACCTAGAATCTTAAGTTTTAAAATTTAAAGAAACTGACTTGAAGAAACAATTTTACACAATATAAACAAAAAAAACAATTACAACGAAAAAACTCCGCAAGTAATAAGCGGGCCCTAAAGCGTCTTTAATTACAATCCAAAAATAGTAAGCCGAGTACAATAATAGGCGCAACAGTGTAAGTAAACAGAATGAAAAAAAAAGTATGAAAATAAAACGCAGCGTTTACGGGCAGCGGGCAATGATCGGACGTTCAGGGTTGTCGCTCAGACATCAATAAAATTTCAATTAAAGAGAAGTGCAAGAAGAACTTCGATAAATTACAACGGTTTCTGAGTTTTTTACTAGTTTACAAGTATACTCGTATATTGGTGTACTATCTGATTCCCAAATCCCTTAGCGAGTTCGTATATTTTACTTTTATCCAATCAGAGCACTCATCTCACGAAGTCTCGGCGACACAAGTCCATATACAACTTCTCCGTCACTTCTCCTTAGTGGCAACCCTGGCACAGACGCGGACTAATTGGGATAACGAGATTAGCGCCCACCGAACAGTGTTAGGGCTGTTTGCCACCCCTATTTTTGCCTGCGATAATACACTTATCGGCGAATTCATAGTGGACAGAACGCCTTAACTCGTTTACGACGTATCTACCTCACTGGACTGAACTCCCGCTTCAAAAGTTTAGGTTAACTTTCAAATTCAGAATCAGAAAAATGCAGCGTGACCACCTGATAAGGGGATCCTTGCGTCGAAAGATCTACTTGCTCTGAAGCTAGTCCTCGATCAGTCCCAGGACTGGCTGTTAAGCGAGCACTAAGCAACCAAGCCGTATGTATTCATGACCAACATCCATACGGCTTGCTTTCGACCAAAGTAATAAAATCAAAAAGTTTCCGACTCTGACATTCTGAGATTAAAATTCCACTAACCGGCGAAACAAAATGAGTGTTAAAGCAATAAATTCTTGGCAATCAATTTAAAAGCAATCTGCGTTTAATTAATGAGACTAGTTATTGACAAATAGCTTCCTACTTGGATCATTAAAATTTTTACAACCTGACGTTGAGGATAGCAAGACTATCGCTAAGGGTATTTTAGTATAACTTCGAAGTGAGTCATCTAGTACAGTACTAAATCGACCAATTGATTGTCTTACTTAGTAAATTTGAGTATGGACAAATCCTATTAATATTATAAATTTGTGAGTGTGTATGTTTGTTACTTCTTCACGCTTAAACGGCTGGAGCGATTTTAATAAAATTTGGCATTGAGCTAGCTAATATTCTGGATTAACACATAGGCTACTTTTTACGCGGGTAGCACCGCGGGGCACAGCTAGTCTCCTAAAAAAATCCTAAGCGGTCACGCAGTGAAATATTCAGAAAGTATACACCGTTCTTTCTTATAATGAATATTATGCAAAAGGTTTGTGCCTTTCATGATTTCATTTTTTCAAATTCAGCTTTGGTGTAGGTCGATTCGGCGTTTGGACTTCTGCTCTATATGAAATACATTTGCGGGCGAAGCAGGACGCTATGTACAATGTTGTGTATCGACATCGGAACTATTGTACATTCGCGACTCTACCGGTGACGTAAGATAGAAATGTAGCCTATCTGTATCTTGGAGGTAAGAGGTAAGGAAATAGCCCCGGCTTGTCTTACAAACCGCAACGGAACGCTGGGAAAACGGTTTACTGTAACACAACCGACCGACAGACAACATTATAGACTAATTGAACTATAGTATTCAAAACTTGCGTTAGTGTGTGTGTGTGGTCCTAATAAATGTTTGCTAAATATGACACAAAGCTATTGAGAAGAAAACAAGTCACTGCTTTGACCGTGTAAAAATAAAGGCATTCGACATCAACATCCCTGGGGCATTTAATTTTTAAGAAGGACTGAAGACAGAGAGACTGAATTTGTACTCGGGACGCAAAGTTTGGTAGGCACCAAAAAAAGTTTAGAAATTAAAATAACTGAAAATTTACTAGGAGAGAATAGTTTCAAACTAACCAAGGACGTAATTCTCATATGTCAGATTTACGCTGAATCTTAGGCTGTCCCATGACATGACATAGTATCTTTTAATTCGAATGCGAAATAACATCTTATTATATTAGAGTCGAACATGATATTATGTGCGTAACTCGAAACAAAATTTAATAGCTACCTGAACCGAACAAATTCACAAAATTGGCATATTTATTTAGCTGCGTGATTAATTATAACAAAAACACATAATCACAACGTGTTACATAATTAATTGATGCTTATGCGACAATTCATATTATTTACCAACAAAATATTATAATTAGAGTAGGTAACTGACATTCAGATGTTTCAATTGTAAATTACACCAATATTATAAAAATTTATATACTTGTATGTTTGTTCGTCAATTAGGCAAAAATACTAAATAGAGTATTAGTTGACGTAAAGAATAACATATTTTAATCCGGATTTTAAATGCTTGTGTTGGATAAATTTGTGATTTATCTTAAATAATTCTGCCCATTGAAACTCTTGAAAGAGTACATACATATTATAAACTAATATAGGTATTATATTTATTAGTTTACTCAAGGGTTCTGTCCGCAGAATCTCGGCCATCAAAAATGTTAAGTACGGAAAAAACAATAGAGTTTAACCACTTACAGCGGTAAATTTTCACCCCGAAGGACACAAAAAGCCGCCTAAAATAGCTTAAACCGGCCGGACACATGAGCTAGTGGCTAATTGGCCCGGTAACCGTACAAACGAGATTACCGGCCGTCGCGTTAGGCTCAATTCACACCGACTGACAGCCAACCCTTTCACACCATACCCGACTTTATTTCCTGAGCAATAAAGCCTGTAACCGCGTGGACTACTTAACACTCTGGGCTGACGGGCATTTGTAAAAGCAGACAATTTTAGACTTTATCAATATGACAATAAACGCCTTCATCGCTTGTTGAAGTTATTTGACGTCACGATGCTCCGGCGCCGTACCGGACTCCCGAATACCAAATCCAATTACAGAAGGGCAATTGTTGATAAACGATTATACACGCCCGCAACTTTTAAATAACCTTTTGTACTCCTCCCTAGCTTCAGAAAATGTTTAAACAATAAAATTGTTTGGGGAACCATATTCTAACGAATGAGATAAGAATTTCCACTTGAAAAAAATTATTTTTCCGTAATTGTATTAATTTTACATAGACACTTAGCGATATGCGTAAGCAAATAATGGCGCTTAAATTCGCATTATTTAGGGTCATTTTGACAGTGAGGCAACATAATCTTCAAACTGATGGAGAATATTCAAGCAAAAACATCTTAAAATGTAAGACTGCTAGAAAAAGAAATATATCCCTAATGTATATTTTTGGAATGGGCAAAATTGTTAAGTTCGCGTGAAAAAGGAAACGTTTGTTGTAAAAATAAGTGTAAAAAGACCGCCCTGAGGAAATCGGCAAAGGAAACTTTATATCGTATCCCTATACCACACGGGGACTTTATCAAATCTGTCAGTTTATCCCAACTATAATTTTGTCTATCCTTCGGTATTTCCCGGTCGCCATGCTAAGCATGCTGGAGGACATTCTTATGACAACGCGGTATCATGTCCTAAGTTATAAATATTTGCGTTCCTCCTTCTTTGTTGGTAAGTTACGTAATGTTATCACAAGCATTATCAAATGTTTACAACTTTTCAGCCAATCATTCAGGAATCAACGTTGCCTGGTGGTTATTGACAAAACACATGCATTGCTCACTAACTACCAGTCACCACCCGCAACAGCCCACACAATACGCAGTGGTCATGCGTGGTAGTAAACGATATCGCAACGTCGAGTAGGCTTCGAATTGCAACATAAAAATACTAGTTTTGTAACATTACAAACGCGAAATTTCAATTGCGCCATGAAAAATTTATCAGCAGTTAGTCCTACAAAAATGTAAGGTTACTTCAGGATACTCCCATTTTTTTTCCTGCTCAATATGAATGCCTCAAAATTAGCATAGTGATTTCTATTCATAATATTATACACCTTAAACCTACCTACACCTTAATATTATACACACCAGGTATTTGAAACCTTTTGGAAAATTAGGTCAATTTATTTCTAACATTACAAAACCTTACAGTATTTTTTTTTATTTACTCAAAATAACCTCGCTAAACAGTCATAGGACAACATTAAAATTTATGTAATTTTGAATGCCGCGAAAACGCTATCCGCTCTGATGAGATGTATGTTACGCCACTAATCACAAAAGAAACTACTTTTCTTTTTTTTGACTTTTCTTTTCATTACATTCATTAATCCCCTTTTTAAAAATATTTACATTTTACACCACCTTCGAACTTGTTTGTTTCCAATTTAGTGACGTCACAGAGTCTCATCGTGGCGGACAGCGTTTCGGATCACGTGATATACTGATTAAAAAAGGGCAATTTCAAAATTGAAATTATAAATTTATATCGTAATTATATAAACGAAATCAATATATTTAGCTATTTGATTTAACTATCATATAACACTCTTTTATTTTCTCTATTATATTCAATCAAAGCACTCTATTTCTCTATAGTCTCTACAGTTAAAATTTAATATTTATGTAGAAGCCTTTAAATTACAAAACATTGAAATGCTTAAAGGCGAGCAATCAGAGAGAGCTCTGATGCTACGTTTATTTTGAATCAATAAAGTTTTTTATAAACTTTACAATAATTAAAAAGACACTTTTAATAAATAATAGTCATTTAAGTGACGGCTCTCAAATAGAGAACAACTGTGGCAAGGCGTAACGAAGATCATAATGAAAATATCGATTACACGAAAACATCAGCTAAGTAACAAATGAGCCGGCGACAATTTGTATAATTACAATTATTTTTGGAACAATAAGCGAGGGACCGCTTTGTTATGATAATTCGAGGGGCGAATAAGGCTCATTATTCCGAGAATACTCCGAGACATCATTTTATTAAACACAATCGCCTAATAATGTAATCAATTTGGATTATTTGCATCGTAAAGTTAATTCAAATACGTCTTTTAATCCTACATGTTTTTATATAAATTAGACATGACCACTAAGTTCTCCACACTAACTTGCATACAAAGATTAGATAAATAATTAATAAATAAAATACTTTTACTTCTGAGTAAATTTGAAATAAATGTTTTTAGAATGTCGTCTTCATGCTGACCTACCACCGGTTCGGGAACGAGCCGCACGAGAAGAACCGGCGCGCGGCGTAAGAACCTCGCACGGAATTAGTTCGCACTAATTAGTTCGCTGTGTTATAATTTACTAGCTGATCCGGCAAACGTTGTTCTGCACAAAAAAAATTAGGGTGGTACTACCCTTAACATTTAGGGGGATAAAAAATAGATTTTCGCCGATTCTCACGGATACCGGATAAGCACAAAAAATTTCATCAAAATCGGTCAATACGTTTCAGAGGAGTATGCCAACGAAAACTGAGACACGAATTTTATATATTAGATTAGCATTATGACAAACAAGGTAAAGCAAATTCTATTTGGTTATCACTGTCTGAAAACCAGTAAACACGTCTCGCCCAATCCGACAATAACTGGACAAAAGTCATCACAAGACGATAACCGTCGCTGTGCCAACAACACCGAGTTTACAACCTACATATTACGATCGCATATATAATTACTATGAACAGAATTGCAACTTTATTTTGAACTGAAATCAGAAGGCAAACGAGGAGATGGGATGGGGGAACGAGCTGATAAAAAGCAACTGCCGTCACCCATAGGTACTAGTATCATAAGGAGAGCAAATCCATGCCGACTTTTTTTATACTACGTTCAAGCCAAGGAATAAGATAGTTATACGGTTCCTTCTATCTTCTAATATAAGCGTGTGGTACACCTAACATATAGCGCCATAGTTCTGGCAGGTTTCTAATTATCCTCCTGACGGTTAAGACAGTGCACCTCGGCTTCAGCTTACCGCCTTACTTATAAAGTTTTCTTCTCCTAAAGAAAACATGCCCTATGAAAAGAAAATTGGATTGTAAGACAACCGACTTTTTGCTCTTCGTCAAAAGTCGGCATACTCTGTGTCTACTCTGGTTCTACTGTATACAAGTCGAAGTGTGCCAAGACCGTGTTACCAACTGGCGTTATTCGACGTCACAGTGGTACGTCACGACAGGTATGTTATCAGCACACGCGTGTAACCGATAACAGGCTCATAGTAACACAATATCTGCGCTACCGTCACATACTTTACAAGAATTAGAAGAATTATAATAATAATAATAACTTTATTTCTTTAAAAAGACATGCATAGTTAAGAGTAGAAATCAAAGTCACCTTGTAGGCTGATGGCCTGTGTCAGGCAACAACGCTCTTCCATTTTATACAAACATTTAAGTATAATAAGTATAAAAATTAATGATTATGGTTGATTAAATAAAATTTGAAGGACGATCGGCGGAAAATGTACGGTGACTGGTCCAATAACGTAGCGTACGAGATGTTGAATAGTAGAATAATCGTCAGTGAGTTACTGGTCTCCTTGGTACGTACGGTTCGCTATCAGCATGGAGTACTCGACCGACATACCCCACGTTTACAGTGCCACCACTTTTTCTACCAACATTATCACCATCGACCTACTAATGACCAAATAGGACCATCTATCCATACTTTTTTTTCCTACAAACTTTCATCTCAATCAATCTTTATTTCGTAAACTCCCACTTGTCCTGTCTTCTCTGTATTTTAGCGCCTTGTTTTTTGTCGAAGATCACTTCTAGTTGGCATACGATTTTTAAAATGCCTGAAGTGATTCGCACCCTCTTGAATACACGATATATATCAAGATTTTTATTCAAACCAAAAGGACTCCATCTTCCAATCTCTTGTGATAAAAAAATCTATTATTAATTATTTCAAATTACAAAGATATTTTAACTGATGTTGCGTTATATAATTTATAAGCGATATTATTGCGTGTTCTACATACATCGGGATTCCCGTATTAATATGAGCGTGTCATACGCCCGATGTTGTGAGGCTTCGAAGGTTTGTCCGACTCGCTACTGTATTTGTTTACTGTTTGTATCAGAACAATATTTACCACAGAGTCTATAAGACTTCTAGTTAATATTGCCTATACTTTTTACCGAGATTCTAGTAAATTAAAAAAAAAAACTTTTTTCAAAGTTGGTACTTTTTTACAATTGCCTTTTTGAATGACGGCTACTAGTTCAGAAACTAGCACGGCGAGAAGAACCAGTAACAGAAAATCCAAATGGTATCTATATTACATAACCATAATTATTCTCTCATCCATAGTTTCATGAATTTAATTAATTTTTAATTTTAATGTGTTATGTCTGGGATTCACAGACGACCTCTAGACTCGCGTAACACAATATTTATAAAAAACACAAGGTCGTTCGGCGAATATCGCAACACTGCAACACTGCGGCACTGTATCCGCACAACCTTCGCTCCACACCTTTTCTATAAAAAAACGAATCGTCGTCGGCGTCAACGAATTAACTCGTTTCAGCAAGGTTCGTCATTAGGGTTGAAGACCCTAAAGATATTTTATTTAAATCCTGGTTTTGTTAAGTCTAATCCAACGTATATTAAAAAACCACGACGCACCGAGATCGAAACTAATTTAAGTTAGTGCATGACAATCGAAAAATTTACGCAAAATAAGAGGTTCGAGAAATGTTACAAAAAATGTAACAACTACAAACTTTAGGTATGCAATATCATAAGCAAACATCAGAACAATCATTAAGCAACATCATGTAACACAAACAAATAATGCAAAAGTCAATGTCGACAGCCCTGCGGCCGAACATTGAACATGGTCAGTACGTTAATTATAATACAAATTGTAAAGGACAGAGGCGTCCCAATTCCCGCCAAAGCAACTGTGACAAGGTTGTCGCTCGCACGTAAACCTGAGAAAATGCCTGAACGATTTCATGAAGAGAACTTGAGGTTGCCCATTGTATCGCCAGGCTGACTCCAAGACAATTGAAATATGAGATGTACTGCAAGAATAACGTAGGTTATTTTCATTTCATATCTAAAAATAATTTTTAAGAAATTGATGTTGCAGTATGATTTAAATTCGAAAGAAAAGAGGTAACTAGAGACTGTTTTCGAATTGATAACTTCTAATATAATTACGTAGAGCAGGACGACAGAATGAATGAGCTTTGAAAAGCCTTAAAAAAAATTTAGTAGCTACGTTGACAAAATCTGGTTTCTGTTGAGATCTTTAGCATCCAGAGCCTAAACTACTGCACCGCTAAATTTGATCAAAGTTATAAACAGTGTGAAGACTTAGATGACTAATTCTTGGTATAATCAAAATAAATTCTCATTGCAATTTGCAGTTTCGAGAAGCGATATTATGCACACAATTCTCAGATTTAAGCATGAAGGTTGAGATGTCAAGTAAATTTAAAACGCAATTAGTAACTTGACGGGCCACCTTGACACCAATACACCGAGACCATCTTCCGAACTATCGTATGACCCGTGTTTAACTATAGAATACAGATATTTTGATCCATTCTAAATTAAAATCGACACAAGGATAATAAAACTACTATAACTATGGTAATTCTAATTCTCAACCAATTCTGTAGATCACTAAATTCACGCCCTAGACTTTAGTAGTTACACTTTAGTAAGGTTTTGACCGAGAAAAAAAAAGTGAAGTGATACAAAAACTAAATAATGCCATAAGGGTTGTTTCTACAGTGCCTATAATAAATGTAAGGTCTTAGTGAATTTCACAGGTCACCAGTACCCCAGTTTCTTACTAACATACAAATGTATAGTAAGAACTTGTAAACACCTGCATACCTAAATTGGAAGTTATTAATGAGTGTCTTTTTTTTCAGAAGACTTTTTAATTAATTACTAGTAACACCACTAGCGTACAAGGCAACAAACAAGTTTCGATTTCGATGTAGTTTCTTAAGAGGCAATAAAAGTGTAAACAAGAGAAATGTTAACCCCAGCTACGAAGATCTTTTTAAACAAGCTTAATATCCAAAAAACAGAAAACCCGACTGCAGGAATCATTGCAATTTAAACATCAAGTAATGTATATTTCTAGAGTGGCTATCTAAAGCCCTTCATTCTGATCCCCTTCTCGACCTAAATGGGCGGAAAAAAAATTTGAACCTTTACAATTTTGAGTTCAAAATCCACCATTTTGTCCGCCGCCGTTTAGGCTGCAGAGCGTGCCAAACAATTATTTATGCATACATACTTTCGAAAAGCAGAACCCTCCTTCTGGCACAGTCGGGTGATAAAAACATAAGTGGAGAAAGGGTTTATTCTCAAATGGAAAGGGAAGATGCTGCATCGCCATGGTGCGGACTTCGAAACGATGATCAAATTAAATTTCACTTTTGGATATTTCGTTAATAGATATCTTTAATCTGCTTTTAAAAGATGTACATACATACATCATACAGGTCTCGTTACTAGGCCATTCAATTTTGTAAAAAAAAACATACTTTAACCATAAACAAAAGAGTATTTCGTGTATGATTATCGTGTCATGTCAAAATATTGCAGTGTGCGCATTGTTGTGTGCGTATAGTCCTATTTATAAAAAATATGCAATATTAAAGCATTTTTGGAAATAATATTCGTATTCCACCCCCGACCTCCATGTAAACTATAACTGGGAGAAATTTCATGCTTTTACATCTACGCGTCTTTCGTAAAAAGGAGTACAAAGTTTTCCGCTCGCGTATTAATATATAAAGATTCTACATCACTGTTGTGATCAAACAGTCCTCTCCTGCGGGGCTAGCGTAGCGTCAGTAGACATACAAAAGTATAGACAAACTGACAGATGGTTGGGATAAACTGACAGATTTTTTTTGTGCATCCGTCACTTCAACGTCACTTTGTCTATCTTGCTGTAGAAAGAAACATATTCTCGGTCGCTATGCTGTGGCCTCTGATGGTCCTACGGGTCCGGCTACATAGACGGCATTCCCGCCTAGGTTTCAAGCTCAACAGAATAATCTAGGGCCTAGAGAGTTTTTAGCTAGTCGACTAGCAACCGTTCCCTTCGGCCTGCCGGCGCCAGGTGACACGGTAATCCGCGCGGCAACAGCCACTGTATGACGTCGCTTCACCTTGACTCACTTCTGTCGCGACGTGTACCCGACGCACTCATGAGCCGACTGACGCCTGCTGGGTACAGTCGCGACCACTTACATATTGCCTGAAACTAATATTATTAGGGAATGGTACACCACTTCCCGATTAGTGTCGGATAGGCTACCCACAACCAATCTGACAGATGAAGTATAAAGAATTAGTTAAACTCATCATCACCACCTCTTCCTGATAACTGTCATATAGACTATCCACAACATTTATGATAGATGAAGTATGGAAAAATAGATTGCGGAAATAATTGTCTATCCGGCACTTATCAGGATACGGTGCAATAGACCCTGAATTTATAAATGTTTGCGCGTCAATCACACCAAAACTACTTTTCAGATTTTGATAAAATTTGGTAGATTTAGATAGCGTTTAGGCTAGCTTAAAACGTAGGATACTTTTATTCCGATTACATGCTCCTGTGGAACAAATCATATCCACGCGGACGAAGCCGCGGGTAAAAAGTAAGAGTACCGAAAATACCATCCATTGAAAGAATTTCAACGACGGCGTTGCTAACAATCGAAAATAAACTTTATATTTATAGATGAGCGAAACAGCTGATACCCGAATTACACGCGAAACTGTAAGAATCCGCATGTTTACGTAACGGAATGGCATGTCGTGGTATGCGAGCGATGCGTTACAGGCAGAACGCCTGTATACGGGACGCGTTACTAGGCGGCGTCGGGTAAATGTTCTGTGCAGTGGCGAGGAGACTCGAAAAATATTGGCATTAGCGTAATTTCTTAACCCTTTTTTTGTAAAACTAATGTTATAAATAGGAAAGTGCGTTTGTTTGATTGTCCTTCCTTCACTCCCTAACTAAACAACCAAACGACTTGCTTTTTGGCATAGACCTAGTTAAAAGGATAGAGTAGAGACATAGGCTACTTTTGGTGTTGGAAAAAAAAATACATCTTCCCAAACGAGGCTTACGAGAATGTTAGTGTTTTGTGGCGATATTTAAATTTCACACGAATGAAACTGAGAGCATAAACTAGTTTACATAAAATTGCTGTATTTTAAAAACTTTTTGCGCAACTGGTAATTTCTAAAAGAAAACAGATGGACGAAGAGAATAATTCGAATATTTAGTAAGCTTTATCTTAAGCTAGCCAAAACTGATACAGTTAAATATCAATGCACTAGTAAGGGATACCAACACAAATACGCCAACAGGCTTATTTACCCTCACAAACGGAAATACAACCAGGGTAAACAACCGAGTTAATATTGGGTATAACTGTCAAGATCCTATTCCTAAACACATATTAGTTTGATTAGTTACAACTTACTCTGGTGGATGATTAACGGGTTATATTTGAATTAGTACAAACTGGGCAGATTCTAGACAAGATGCTTAAAGAAGTTAAGGATTAACCCCCTTATTATATAAAATATTAAAAGAATGTTTAACTGATGAAGATTTACAGTCCCTTTCTGGCATACTGATAACATCACACGGCAGAAAGGGACAGCGAACCTTGATTAGTCAAACATTGCTTAAATATTTCATGAGTAAGTGGGTTAAAGGAGTAAATATTTCTAACGCCCATTATGACATACCATCTATATATAACGCATGGTTTTTGTTGTTGAAAATTTTAATGCGATAGTATTTTCCTGAATATATGTTAGTCAATTTGTTACTTGTTAACGCTCTAAACACTGAAACGATTCCGATGACGAATAATACGGAAAACGTACGGATCATTCGAATAACGAATACAGCGCAAGAATTGTAACTTGCAAGTCAACAATTTCTAGCATAGCTTTTAATACATTCACCATCCATTGATTACATATTAATTAATGGAGATTTTATACGATAGAAAACATATTAATATTATATTATAACCGTACAAGGAAATCTAACGTAAGGGTTGTTGACTATCGGTTATCAGGTAAGGTTGATGTTGGAGGAAAACCCGCAATGTGATGCCAACTGTCATGACGTCAATCCCACGCAACTGTTACATGACTAATTATATCTGGGTCATAATAAGATTGCGTTACTGCTGCGGGGATACTCATAATAAATCATTGATAGACCTAATGCAAAGATAAAACGGCTCGTGGCCTAGTTGGTGAACTATGATCGCGGGACGAAAATTAAATTCGTAATAATTAGATTATTTCTTAAAGAAATCGTAAGAAATCAGAATTAAAGTCAATCTTCCCTGATATCACAAACTAGCTGTTGCCTGCGATTACGTCCGCGTGAAACATAAATCATCCCGTTTTTACGACATTTTTTTATTACTGCTCGGCTCCTATTGGTAGTCGTCTTCTTCTATAAATGGAGTAACCGACACAAAGAGAATTTTTCAAATCCCGCCAGTAGTTCCTTGAAACTACTAGCGCGTTTAAACAAACAACCTAGCTCTTCAGCTTTTTATTCATTACTATAGAAGTATATAGATAAATCGGTCAAGTGTGAGTTGCGCGAAAATCTCATGTTTGATTTTCTTTATTTGGACATGTGTCACTATCGTTATCACGAGAAATATAACGACACCCTATACATTAAAACCCTTCAAGCCTAATCCTTTTGAGTATCAGGAAGACATTAATACTTCCATAGCAATATTATAAATGCGAAAGTGTGTGTCTGTCTGGCTGTTACTTCTTCATGCCCAAACCGCTGAACCGATTTCGCTGAAATTTGGTATGGAGTTTCTTTGAGTCCCGGGGAAGGGCATAGGATACTTTTTATCCCGAAAAATGTACGATTCCCGCGCGACAAACGAATTTTGGCTCAACGAAATTTTGGCCATCATCTAGTAGGACATATGTATCCACACACTCAAACACTAAAAGCAGACCCCTCTTTAATACAGTCAGGCGATAGATTAAAAAAACGTTTCGGCAGAAATATCCCGGATCGAGGTCAGCGAATTCGGAGTCAGTAACCGATCTATATCGGCTCTCCTTGACTCGAATCGCAATAACCGGCTTGCGAAACCGCCCACGGCGTTAGTCATTGTCGCCCGCATCTAGTGCAGTTGCTTCACATTATTAGTCGCCAGCTTTGGGACCACTGTTTGCAGTGCCCCCTAATATGTTCCAAAAGTCCCTTTTAAACCTTTTTGGATCTTCCATCTCCGAGTATCAAAAGAGCCTAAAAGAGATCTTAAGTTGTACAAGCTCTGATTGATCTGATGAAATTCTATCATCATATATGTTGGAATTAAAGGAAACAATGTATAGATTTAAACAAATACCACAAGAAGCCTTAAGAATTAATAAGCCATCATTGTTAAACAACAGAATAATAACTACACATTCACTAAATATTGACAGTAATTAATAGTCAATATTCAATATTTCGTTACATAATAACATTTTGGTAACAACAGACATTTACTGAATGAAAAATGTATTACTAAACCGACGCTACGCCCACATACATCCGATAATAGGTTTCGTGTATCTCGGAAAATTATACACCCACACAGTGACACCATATTTCATTCATATTTTACATGTACGGATATGTCGCGATCGAATTTGCTGTTACTATCATTTGATAATTTCAGCAAAATAAAAAAAACTTTGGTGATTATAGTTTCAAAGCGATTTCCTCCAATAGTCAACTGCGAACTTATATGATTGAAGTTGTCCGTAAAATTTTAGAATGCTGTACTAAATTATATTTGGAGATGCGCACCCGACGTCATCGGTCACATGAATCAACGCATTGCCGAACCACAATAAAGAGAGTCTAAAATTAAACAAGTAAACATTGGGCGTCACATTTTGGCGCACATGTAAACAACCAAATAGGGCAACGACCAGATATAAATAGTCCAACTATTAATATAACGCTTTAAAATAATAAAGAGAAAGCATTCCGTGGGGGAGTTCTCTGGAAGATTGATAGCTCCTCGGCCGAGCCGAAATAGAACGCGTTCGCCTCAATAACGGATAATTGGGTTGGACTAACAGAGGATTCGGGGGTTATTTTTGTATATTATACGATCAAATTAGGCGGAGCGCTCGACCTTTCGACGCGCGATCCCCGGTCCGACCTGTCACATGTCGAGACTACGACAACAGCGGAACCACAACAAAAGCAGAAACGGCAGTAAAACATGAAACGCTAGCTCGCGATAAACACTGTGAAAGTGTATCGAATGGTAGGCGACTCGTGGAGAAGTCTGTGACGACACATACTACGCAGTCCATCCGCTCCGCTTCCACGTGACTGAGGTCAGATGTAACGCGTGGAAGCGACGGGGAACAATGACATGCAATATCACATCGTAATGCGTTTGATGTGCTGCCATCAACGAGCGTGGGTACGTCTCATAAGACGTTCGGGACCAAATTGAACATAATGGTAATGGGTAAATAAACACAAAGAAAGACGACGTGCCATCTGATGTTATCGAAATTGATGAACACTAAAATATTATTGCAATTTTGATTGTAAAATAAATAAACGACTTTATTGATTTCGACAAACAGTAGTAAAAAATATCAAAACAATCTTTTTGCGAGGACGCTAAGTATCTCTAATTGGATAATAAAAAAAACTGCACCAGGGTCGCAAAAAGTGGCAGTTATTAGAATTGTAGAGGATATTTTTAAGTTGCATGAGCAGGCTATAACTATAGAAGGTGGACTTTTAGCGGCGCTGTAGACTGTTTCGAGTGGCGTCGACTGCAAGGCCGAGAAATCGTTTCCGCGTATCGGGCGGTGTAAACAGTAATTAAATGGCATTTTGTTCCAATCGTGCGAAATGAGCGTCGGCCGCTGGAATGTGGACGTGTGCTGGCTCGATGAGGTGTTTGCCACTGAATAATTATTATCTCGACGGTTCCTTTTACGACCTTAATTTTTATTCGTCTCTTGAAGGCTTTGGAGTATTGCGCCGTAGCCGTTCTAGGACACATGGTAATTCAAACTACGTATTATATCAATTAAAACATCTTCATCGTTATTATTTTTCGCGTTGAAAACTACATAGAAAATAAAAATAACTTACCTCATTTATGTGTTTGTAGGTTTTGATTAGGTCCACACTTAATTTTCTTAAAGGCGCCGTCGAGGGGTCCCGAAAGTGGTGTGGTATTCGAGCTTGCATAGCCTAAACAATAATACACACATTAAAAACGATCGTCGACACTCCCAAACTCGAGGCTGCAAAGCAACGATCAGCGCCAAAAGCCAATAAGACAAAACGTGCAAACTACAGAAGAGAAGCGTGTGCGGACTATTGTGGAATTAGAAGATAAATGATGCAAAACTACATAATACAAACGAAAATCGAAATAACTTGATCCTATGTACTTTATGTGGAAAGCAGAAATTAAATAAAATTCCAATAAATAAATACCGGTAAAAGGCTTACACGAGACAGTTCGTTGTTTATTGAGATTACGGACGTTTTCCCACAAACTGTCAATTTTGTGAGAAAAATTGCGACAAAAACACTGCGGCTACTTGCGAAAACTGCACATTACCATAATTAATTTCGTAGTTGAATAGGGTTCTTGAAAAGGCAGTGTAAATCGTGAATTACGCGGCGACAACAAACGGTTGGACGCATTCAAGTTTATTGTTTTGCTTCTTCAAAGAGAAAAGTTACAATCGATACCCTCGCTTACATGGCTGTAAATATGTAATGGTCGGTACTAGCCGTAACTAAGACTGAATACATCTTAGGGTATAATATTAGAAGGGTGTTCACGAACAAAATTAGAGCCATTTAAAGGGATAATTTGTTTTCTTGAGCATAATGTCTAGTCTGTCAAGTGTTGTAAATGGGTTTAGGGATGAAATACTAAAAGATCCCAGTGAAATTGCCAAATGAAAACTCCATTAGGAAAACTCTTTTTACATCGCCCGGGCGTCATGGAGAGAAATTTAAGCAATTTATACTATCCCGAGGAGGTATTGGCATTTATTTGAGGATACTGTTATAGCTATTCAACATCCAACTCTATATACTAAGGGAAAATCTCGGAATTAATTGGTTCCGATTGTATATAATTACACGTTTTTAAACCGACAAAAATTATCCGAATAATACACTAACTTCTTTTTCAAATATTTAGACATTTCTCGTAATTTTACAAAACATTTGTTTTCATTGAGATTTATATTAGCGCATTGACGCGCTCTTTAGCCTTTCACCGTTGTGTAATGGATAACTTGCTTTGGACAGAAGATAAGTTACCATGGACAACGATATGGATTCTTAATTGAAATCCTAACGCATCATGCTACTTTTTGAATCTTTTTGGGCTGAAGGGGATGCAGTAGTCGAAGCTGCCTCGTGCATACCTTGGTGGGGGTGGAGCGGCGGAAAGCTGTTGGATCGCGCGCTGGGGCGCTCACCTGAATGTCGGAGGGCGCGCTCATGGAGGCCAGCTGCTCCTCCGCCACGAGGCGGCCGTAGAGGGGCACGTGCCGCCTCTCGCCGCCCGCCGCCTCGGGCATGCCGCCGCCGACCGCGCCCACTAGAACAAAAGAGAACAATGTTAGACCTTAAATTAAAGCGACGGGAAATACGTACAAATCAGAGAAGTTGAAACGGACACAGATCGTGGACCTAAGTAATTTGGTCGGGTTATGTCAAACCCAGCCGACAGATCACGATTTACATGGAATTGACATGTAACGACCAGATGACGTAGATCCGTCATGTGTCTCTCTTTCAATTTCTCCCATTATACATATTCCAATTTTTATTCATTTTATTATATTTTTATTATATTAAATAAAATTACATTTAAATACAATTTCATTTATATTTAAAAAACAAAAATACACTTAAATAAATTATTTGTAATCCATCATATTTTTAATTATAACATAGACCACTGGCAAAACAGCATGCATAGAAATATAATATACTTTAGAATTGGGACGGACTACACTTAGGAAGAACATTACACATAGGTGATAGAAGCACCTGATTTGTTTTGTTTATAATAAAACTATAGTTTTATATATTTTATGGTTAATTAAATGTAACTGGCATAAGACAAAGTTTTAAGAGTGTTCTATCCCGTTCAATTTTTTGGATGCAGTTAATTCATAATTTACCTACTTTATGTGTAGCTGTTGTCTATAATATCAACTTCATTGTATTTTAATGACATGATAATGTTTTAATGAGTTCCTGTAACCTTAAGTTCTGTTTAAGCAATAAGTCTTAACCTTGCCGGAATGTTTTTGTTGGGTGTATTATACGACGGTTATCTCGTAATCAAAACAGTGATACCGTTACTGCTATTTACTAAAATCAATGTCAACCGTCTGATAATGTTATTTTAGATTATCATTGCTTCATTGCTGTAATATCCCGGCTACTTGGGAAACGAATTCATCATAATGACAAGACGTTGGGGAGGTGAATACCAAACAAATAAGCCTGCACCTTTGCACCTTGATAGGTACCGATATGTTATCAATGATAAAATTAGACTTCACGTATGCGATGACTAACTATGAATCAGACTCTAGAATTATTGTGTCCGGCACCGATTTGGAAAACAATGTCGTAGCCGGAACTTGCGACGAGTCAACGAATTTGAAACTGTATATCAAATCTTAAAAGTCAAAACATCTCAGTTCAAAAAGTAAAACGTTCGAGTACTCCATTCGAGTATAAGGCGCTTACAGAATGTCGAGCCACACTTAGCGGCACTCGCTGTCATGTATCGACGTATCGTGTTAGATTGATAAGTTACTCGGAAGCTGACGACGTGGAAATAACACCTGCGAGCGTGGGACCGGGGCTTTTAGTCTTTGGCGTCTTGTGAGCTCCGACTCGCGACTATGACTCGACGTTTCGAAGCGCCTTTGTCATCGCCGGCTTACATTCACTTTTATTGGAACAGATGTCGCCGTTGTTGGACGATTGCTAATTTACCCATTACCATATGAATACAATGACAGTGCAAAAACCACCGCGACCACTAGAGTTTAATTCAATAACCGAATAATATGAAGTGACGCCGCGCCGATAGAAGCGTACGAAACATTTTGCGTGTCACTTTCCACTGTTTCGGAGCAACGACTTTACTATGATGGCGGCGCCAGAATTATTTTGTAGTTCAATCTTAAAGAGAACAAAGACAATGTTGTGTTTAATTCTCATCAAGAGACAAATCTTGATGAGAATTAAACAAAACATCGCCTAATGGACAAAAGTCCTTTTGAATACCTTCGAAAAACTTAAAACAATTTAATTACATTCAAGTCCCGTGCTGATAGGCGAGATTACTTTGATATAACTAAGATTAATTCACTTTTAAGGTGGCGGAGTTCGTGACGTACGGTCGAGGGGGGGGGGGGCACCAGGTGTGAACCTTTCGACCTTATTACGTGGCAGTACGGTACGAGAGTAGTACACAGCGGGTGTCCGCGACTGTACAGAGGTCACAGACAAGTTAATACAGACTTATTTACGGCCCGTCTGGCGCGATGTGACATTCCATAACATTTCAGCTCGCTCATTTGTTTAAACTTCTTGAGGTGACATTGCTCAGCAGGGCTAGCAAAGCGTCAGTAGACATACGAAATTATAGACAAACTGACAGATTTCCTTTGTGTATCCGTCACTTTGTCTATTTTGCTGTAGAAACATGTAGAAAGAAACACTTTCTTGTTCGCTATGCTAGGGCCGCAGAAGTGGGGGTTCGGAAAAATCGAGCAGAAGGATAGTGAACACGGGCCCTTATTGGTCGCATTTAGATGGTGATAAGTTTGTTGACTAATGTTTTACTTCTAAATTCCAACTGGGCCTTTCCTAGGACGTAAAAGTATTCTTCCATAGAATTCAACTGAATTTTCTAGTATATAATCCACTTTGTTTGCTATGCGCTACGTGTTGCGTATCTAAGAGATTCCAGGCACTATTTTGGCTATTACTTTTACTTCAAAACCAATTATAACAATTAATAATAATTAAATAATAAATTTGCATAGATTGCTATTTTTGAACTAATACTCTCTAAAAACCTACATTTTAAATTAATGGTAGCAGGAACTGTAGTAAAAGCAATTTAGGTAACGGTTTAAGAAGTATTTCCTTCAATAATAATAAAACGTTTTTAAAAGGATTTGGTATTACTCTTTTAGAATCAAGGATACACATTATACTTTCAAAGCTCTATTCTCCCACGTTCCTGATAATAGACATTTAGTTTATCATCCGCGGCCTTCTCCCGTTATCAGATAAGTGTATATAAACATTCAAAACGCCACTACGTAATTAGTTAGAAATTTATTTTAGATTCAAGTACAAAGGTTGGTACACACTCTTGGTACATACCGATAGAAACATTCATATTTGCTACATTTAAACTATCTTCCTAAGCTTTTTTCTATTTTCCCCATTCACTATTCTCTTTCTTCTAGAATTGCTTTTGTGATTAGTTTGAACTTTGTATGTTCCTTTAAGAGCAAATCCCAATTTCCCTAAAACTTCAGGCAACTTCTTATATTAGGCTCTGTCATCAACTCTTCATTCTCCAGTTAGCTTGGAATCAAGAAGAATTAATTAGCCCCTCTTAACACATCCCAGTAACATCGAAGGCTTTGACCTGTGTCACTTTAACTATTACTTGCACGTCTATTGCGCAAACCTGCACCTATACTGTACTTCCAGTGAGTTCGGTCTCCCTGCACATAGAGCGTTCTAGTTCTAGAGCGGCTCTCGCATCTCCCACGTCACACATGCGCGTGTTACGACATGTGAGCATTACTGCGTAGTTACCGTACTATTTACGAGATGCACATTTTCGATCGCATTCGTAGTATCGACATTATCATCATCACTTTTGTACGAAAAATTTGAAACTGCTGATTATTGTGAAGTTAATGATGATGTTCTTATGTACAAAACTAACCATATTAGGAGTAAATAAGGTGGCAGATGAGGAAAATAAAAAGGCTCAACATTTAGAGTTCCATAGAGGTCGAAAACGAAACCGTTGTTTTGGCTTCTTTAATCTCATTCGAATTTTTATTGATTCGTCAAAACACAACTCTCTTTAGGGGAAATTCTGAAAACATCGCCTTTCCGCCATAAAAGAAAGGTTTGTTTACAACATGCCACTTTTAACCGCCTAACGCTGATTACCCGAAACGGCATTCATTCAGCATTCACAACAGCTGCCGTTTGACCTCCGATTAGGATGACTAACCGGTTGGAGTCGGATTGCGCCTGCGTGCCCGCGTCATGCGTATCACCGGCCCACTGACATTCGCTAAACACTCGCCAGTTGATATTTCAAATTCCGATAGTATTACGCCAGCAACCGAGTTCGCAATTAGTCAATTGCAGTAAGAATCTAAAGTGAACGGTCATTCATCTTGAGACTCAATGCAACAAAATATCGTTTGCGGTTGAAAATATTTGCGACGCTCAGACTCTATAAAAGAAAGTCTCGGTCTCGCAGGTATGTAAACGCGTTATAAATTATTTAGTCGGTGCCACTCGGAGCAGAGTCGATGTTTTTTGTTTTAAATTTCAAAGAAGTTGCGTCTGCACCCGAAATTTCATTCGAAGGACGATGAACCGGCCCCTGACGTGAATAACCCGAGGGTTTGGAGGGTTGTTGACGTTGTCCTCGCATTCAGCACTACATGCGCAACCCGTGAGGGCAATAAACGCTCATTAGCCGTTTATCGATACGCTCGTGTATAATTAATGCATCGCACGAGATCAAAGATGACTGCGGAGCTTCAACTGCGCAATTTAGCGACCTCCATCGCATGGGGTTTCTCCGTTTCGGTCTAAATATAGCCCGGGATGGTTGCGGGGAGTCGGGGAGTCAGGTTACGGTGGCTACGTCACGACGGCCAGGTTGCCGGGCCGACAACCTGCGGGTATGCGCGGAATGCACCTCGATAGATTAGTGTGGGACGCTCCGATCGGTTACATATTGCATAATGTGCAATTATAATTAGATGTGGTTACTGGCCTATTCATAAACCGTGTTCTCGTTATCGCCTACGTATCTTACTAATGGTTAAATTAAAACATCTCAGGGCTGCGGAAAAAGTTAAAACGAGTTAGTTTTAATTTTTTCCGCAGCCCTGAATTGAAGACATTCTGTCTTTTTGAGAAAATGTTAAACGAAAATATAAACTTAACATATTCGTATAGTTACACATAGGTATATATATTGTAACTATACGGATGTTGGTATAAGGATAACAATTAACAACACTGTATTGTGGTGAGCTATCCTTATAAAATGTAATACACTTATTCTACGACGTTGTCCTACTGTTAATTATGTATAATACATTATTGATTACAAAGAAATTTTCCATTTTCCATATGTTATTACTATAACTGAACTAGAACTATAACGAAAATCAAAACAACACAAAAAAAACACAACATAAACAACTCACGTCGACTGTTTTCATCGTCTGTGGACATTTTAGATCACAGTAATCACACAAACACAGCACATCCCATTCTCCTGTACACTTCACTTTCTAGCACCTAACTACACACCAGTCACCATCAGAATTTGACGTGAATTACGGCTAACCACAGTATTGTTGTACGTGTCATCGCGGCGTCCTTGCACGTCACGCGGCGTTGTTGTTGTGCAACAATGTTTATACACGTGGCGGCGAAATCGGCGAGCTTGCCGCCCCGCGCGGACCGTCCGCATCGACTAACGCCGACACGACTCGCCGACACTCGCCGACCCGCCGATTCGCCGCCACGTGACTTATCTGTGACGATATCGGCGCGATCTTTTTGTTTGACGGACAAACTTGACTGTTGCCGACTTATTGTTCCGCGGGCGCAGTTCTCGTAGTTAGTCCCTTGTTTAACCCAAATTTAGATTGTTACATAATGTATTTGTGCTAGAATATGTAATTATAGACTAACCTCGTTGCCATAGAAACGACAGACTTAAACATCATCACCCAAATAGTAGTTTGAGGTTAAATAATAAATAAGTAGAATAGGCTATACGGCAAATATAACCGCCAATATTAAATAAAAGCTGCCCAACAAACCAAAACAGACGATCACAAAACAAAATAAAACTAAGAAAGAAATCAGAAGGTAGAGTTCAGACTGCAGACGCTATTGAAGCGTCCCGATTCATGTTTCGAACTCAAAACTAATCCACGCAAAATCCCGCTCCACACATGTGGCTTTCAATAAACGGTTAACAAGAAAAAGAGCACATTCATTTAGAAGAAAAGCTCGTACAGGGATACCTCCTGCCAACTACGCAATTCCTCCGATTGTATGCAAATCCTCGGTGCAAACAAAGAATGAAAAAGCGTGCAGACGCGACGCAGACGTCCCGCGCCCGACGACGCCACCTGTGTCCGGGTGGACGGGAGCGGGGATGCCAGGTTTGGAAAAAAAATTACAATATTTGGAGATTTTTTTTGTACTTAATGCTGGAGATTTTTTTGGATTCGAAGTTTTTATTTCTCAAACTTGCTGATTTTTGTAAATATATTTCCGAAAAACATAAATTCGTGAAATATTATTTTTCACTATTATAATTTACATGCTAATATGAATCACACTGTACTAAAACAAATAAATAATATTATATACTTATATAGTATGATTTTGGATATATTTTGCAAGCTTCAATTTTGTGAGATTTTTGGGGAAAGCTTGGGGAGAAAGAGATACTTTCACCTGGCATCACCGTCGGGATCCGTTCCGTAAACACACCCGGGATGTTCGCGCGTCTTTACATATCGAAACGTCTTGTCGCCGTCGGGTTTTATTAGCGGTCCGCCACTCGTGAATTATTCAACAAGTTTTCTATTAAGCACTTAGAGGGCGTAATGCGTCTGCATCGCGAGTACGGTGTCGCATCTCTACTCTACTATATTAATGTCTACTTTGATGTATAATTTAACTAGCTGACCCGGCGAACTTTGTTCCGCCTTAATGGCAATAAATAAGCAGATTGTTTTTTTTTATAGGAAAATCGAACGCTGTCGAACGGGATAAAAAGTATCCTATGTCCGTCTCCTGGCTCTAAGCTACCTCCC